>JAHZNA010000972.1:0-33818 GCA_027743935.1 Sinodicranocentrus sp. ZH6 | reverse complement strand
CTGGTAAGAAATATTGCGCAATTGCAAACAGGAAATTTTCCTATTATTAGTAGTTCATTACTATTTAATTGTCTCGTCATTTTCTGTCGCATGAATAGCATCCTAATTTTAGAGTCACTCATTTTGAAACGCTTTGTACTCCAATTCAAGTCTTTTAGATTTAAGCAATTGTTAAGCGAAATATATACAACTGGCAAAATTAAATCGTCCTTGTCACCTTCTTCACTTTTGCAATGTTATTAACTCACGTGGCAGATATAAGTGCGCAACTTTACTAAAGGATCTTTAATGAGTTGTTTCACTGCAGTAAAATGTAACATGATAATAACACGACTTTTATTACAATCTGGATTACCAACTCGTGACAAATGTATATGTATAATGTATATATACTAATTACTCCCATTTACATAATCATCTTATTAAAACACAATTGACTTATAACTCAATCCAATAACATGCACTCTCATTTAACACTTAATTAACTTACTAACTAAGCTATTCATCTCTATCAAAAAATAACTCTTCCTTTTACTAAACCTCTTCTTCCTTTGTTTGGCATAGCTCTTGTGTTGATTACATGCGTTGTGTGCGCACCAAGAAAACTTTACAGTTCACAAGAGAGAGAAATTGAGAATTTATTACAACCATATACCTATCTTTATATTTATAATAACCTCTCACAGTCGATCAGTCAGTCAATTATTCCCTACCTCAACAAACAACAAGCATTTCAACAAGCAAAATAAACAATAAAATTGCAACAACAGCAAACTCTTTGAAAAAGAAATATGAGATCCTTTAATTTCATTTTATATAGTACATTACATCACATGCATTCCCCTTAAATCTTAACCTTCCCACGGGATTTCACTTTCATCCTTTAGCTAATTCACGAAAAAGCCGACATCAAGGTTTTCAATACACACAGGACATATATATAGTTGAAAAACGAATTTCCCGGTTTATACTTCATAAAGTGATTTCATATTTAATGTTTATCTCTTAAAGAGAGTAGTTGAGTAAGAGCAAGCATTAAATATACTAAGTACATTTCCGGTTGACCAACATTTTTCACAGTCAAACTACTCATTTCTACACAATCCTTTTCATTTTGAGCTGTAAAAAACAAAGGGGTAAAGTGATTCTGTACAAAAGCTTTCACCTTTCACCTACACTTCCGTGCTTTCAAATGTGCTCTCAATAATTAAAGAAACCACTTAATGTACTTACCATTTGCTAGCATAATTTCACTCAAAAATTATTTCATTGTAATCTACAAACCCGAGGGATAAAATTGTTAAATAATTTATGGAGTGAGCTCCGTTGAAAATATATAGGGAAAGGGTTTTAAAGAGCTCTCGTAGAAGATTTCAGAGTTTGTGAGGTTTCTCCGCATGTCAGTCTTCATTTCATAACAAGAAACAAAAATCTATCTACATTACTATGTATATTGTTTATATTAAACTAGCTTGCATTTTTATATACCTAAATAGTCAAGTCATTTCCATAGCCCGTTTTCTCAACAGACAGCGACAGCTTTTCTAGGTTACTTTCAAAGAGAAACACGAATACGAGAATGACATTTCTGCACAATTTTTATCAACTTTCCAGATGCATAAAACAGGACGAAGATACAGAACGCTGAAATTTTTCAGGCATACCAAAAATGCCATTTTTCATGAATCATTGTCCTTTCAGTTCCTTCAACTTTCCCTATTTTAGCCTCATGTTGCGGACAATTTTATTTCGAGGAACTTTTAAATGCACATATTTACCTTCTGATGCTGTTTGCAGGATCCTTTTCAAAGACGAAAATCCGCTCAAAAATTATACAGTTCAGTGAACGACAAGTGTACTATTTACCATTTCAAACCTACTATCTGCGAAAACCCTAGTCTAAAGGAGACGAATAAATGAAGTATTGTGAGAAACGTACTTTCTTCACTCAAAATGCTGTTTCTTCCTTTCAAAAGCTGTTTATTGGGTTTTTTCGCATCTCAATCAATTTGCTATGCGGGTAATCTTCAATAAAAAATTTGCGACGATGGCTGGTTTCGGAAATCCATTTTCCTTCCTAAATTCTACAATATATCACATCACTTCTATCCTATTTATTTTTACAATACCGCAAAACCAACAAGGAAAACTTTCACCCGAATAGTGGAAGAAAAGGGTATTTTTTGGCTGTCCCTTTTCCCTATGTAATGTCAGCTCCGTATACGCTTTGGAAACTGCAAATCTCTTTATGGCAATACAATAGGTTCTAGGTAAATGAAAAATTGGATCTATCCAAAATAATCCTATTTACTTGCACTTCTTGAACATTAGCATTTCCTTGTATTCCAATTTTTCAATACTTCAACAAATATTTTCCCACTTCTCATCTTGTCTATCTTTGGTTGGCTTTTTACACTCATCTGTTTCCTGTTTGTATTCGTATAATTACGCTTTTACTCTCGTTGAAACCCATTTAGAAATTCCAATAATTTTTCATACAATGTACTGACAATTGTGATTGCGAGTATGTATAATTCCTATAGCTATAGTTAGACATTTTAGCATTATACTAGCTATACAGTAATTTGACAACGTGAAAGCGATACAGAGATTTTATAACAAACAGTAATGGATGTAATTACTCACGCAAGAGTGTTCCTGAATGTAGATCCCGACAAAATATTTGAATATAACTCTAGTACCACTTGAAAAGGTTTACCAGAACCCACGAGAAAATAAATATGCGATGAGTTGGAAATTTCAATCAGCTTGGGACTCGTGTAATATGTTTGGAATGTATAATTTCCTCCGAGTCTTCTATCCCTACATAATCAAGACCACAACAAAGACGAACTTCCTTTGACCTCTACTTGCATACATATATCTGCACAATTACATCATCCTAAAACACACTTAAATCTGGGTAAATATGCTTTTGGATGAGCTCTTGTTCCCTGTAGACGTTTGATAAGTTTTAGGAATTTCAGCATAGTTACTACATACATACTACTGGATACAACTTTCTCTGAAAGTAAAGCTGCTTATCTGTAAGTCTCAAAATCTTATCAGCTCCAATATATTGTTTGGATGAATATATATTATCTTGAAGGATATAGGGTCATGAATAAATGTGAATGCATTAAAATGCACTCACACGCCGCGAAACCGACAAATGAAGCAATCTCATATTTCCATCTGGGAAAAAGGACTTGGAGTCTTGTGAATCGCAAAAAATACTTCGTAGGGATTATACTAATGTGAGGAAAAATGCCACGGAGAAATCCCCTGTTCCGCATGGTGAAAAGTTTTCTCTTCTGTTAAGCTCCATCGGTTTCCTTTATATTTGATATTGTTACATTTCTCTATCCTAAAATTGCGACGTGATGTAATTCCAGCAAGGGAACAATTCTAGTCTAGTGGTATATAATGTACATGTATAGTATCTATTTAACAACAGTAACAAAACAAGTAAATGTTCAGTTTACTTTTTTATGTGTGGTTGATTGCTGATATCCATAATGAGAGTCTGTGAATTAAGTTTTCTACAACTACCAGTCAGCCTTTGCATTCCTCTCGAACTGATGCAAAATGAATGAAATGTTTATATGCATAATGGAATAGACCAGTTTATTTCCCAACTTCGAAATCCTTCGGGATACAAAGAAGAGCTGCCGGGTCCGCTGCTTCCACTGAGTTCAAATGGGCTCTGCACATTGTCGAAACTTGCTGATGTTTAGTAATTTGTATTAGTTTTCCTCGAACGTACCTATTTTAAAAAATGATAAAATAAAAGGGTTTCGTTATATAAAAGATAAATAATATAAAGTTTCGTGATCTATCCTGATTTCACGGTCATGGTTAGTGAAATTCAGAAGCAATACATTCATTCACACAAGTACAATATGAAGACCACAAGAGAAACTTCCTAGCTCATCAGGCTGTACATTTTGGATTACAAAATGTAATTTTGAAACTTACCACATGATTACAATGGGTACGAGTAGTATAACTGCTGCAAGCAGGAAAATCAATCCTTGGAGAATGGGTCTTGTCAGGGGATAAATGCTATTAAATATGAGGGAAGCTACTAGAGTGCAGATATCTTCCATCATCGCGACAAATGCAAACATTTTTCCTATAAAAAACAACGTATCATTATTACATTGTGTCATCATCCATATATAATCCGTTTCATTGCTACTACATTACAACATCCTATAGTTATGAACCTATTCATAATTCCAAAAGACAGTAAAGTCNAAAAAACAACGTATCATTATTACATTGTGTCATCATCCATATATAATCCGTTTCATTGCTACTACATTACAACATCCTATAGTTATGAACCTATTCATAATTCCAAAAGACAGTAAAGTCGTAGCATTAGCGTTCAAGTGAAGAGCGGATGAAGATAAAAAATCACAGATTCAAAAGGAACCGAAAATCGTGGAAATGTGAACTTTTCCGCAATTTTGTGAAAACTCTGAATCTGGAGGCAGTTATATGGTACTGTACGACGTAGGTATAATAGGTATGATGAGAGGATGAGTATACTACTGAAATGATAAAGAATTATTACGGGAAATTTTATGACATAGTTGGTGGGATCTCTTAACCCCTGTAGGAACGGGAAAATGGAAAATTATGAATAAATTGTTTGGAAATGGTACGACAGGATTATTAATATTCTTCCATTGTGCAAATAATGACTTCATAGTAGAGGGGAAAGAAAGACTGGCAAAGGGGTAAGTACATAAATGAAAATGTAGAAGTATTAAAGTGCCAAATTCTATTGTTACTTTAATTTTTGTCCATTGTGCAAATAATGACTTCATAGTAGAGGGGAAAGAAAGACTGGCAAAGGGGTAAGTACATAAATGAAAATGTAGAAGTATTAAAGTGCCAAATTCTATTGTTACTTTAATTTTGTTAAAATCAAAGATCTGTTTTGTCAGTATTATTTTGACCTTGGGATTGTTGGGAATGAGTTTTGATATAGAAATATGACCCCTTCCAACTGACATTTGTTGACTAAAAAACCCCCAAGGTTAATGTTGGTTCCGCATATACCAGCGAATTCATACTCATACGTGTTTTTCGCAACAATGATGGTACATAAGACTTGCTAAGGTTATGTTTATAAGCATAGAGAGAGTTAGGGCAAGTGATATATCAACATCAACTCTGGTAAATTTTGTAACGTAGATCACGAATCTAAACTCTCTGTTCTGTAAAACGCACGTTTGGAAAACTTGTGAGAGAATTAATACTCAAATCTCCCTTTAAAACACACACACAAAATGCGAACTTTTTTTATTTTATCAAAAAATGAAGCAAAAAAACTTTGCTAGAGTGTATTTCAAGGTTTTTAAAATAATTTCTAACCACGTTTTAGTTATGGGATTTCATTTTTTTGTCACAAGCTGTAATGTATGTTGAAAGTAGTGAAGCGGAGGGCTTTGAACACCAGTCAAATGTACATGACTAAAATGTGATAAGGAGTTTTAGGAAAGTTTGAATGCACAGTTTAACTAATTTTTTAAGGTTTATTTTATGACATAATAAAAAGTTTTGTCCGTGTGATTTGAAGGGGAGATTTTAGTACAAATTCTCTCATAACTTTGCCAAGCAGAAAACAGAGTTCAAATTCTTGATCTGCGTAGCAAAATTGACCAGAGTTAATAAATCAATTGCCGTAGCTCTCCTTTCACCTAAAAACGTTCCTTTTGATAGCTGGCTAATCTTCTTTAATGTATGATCTGACACCATATCAATAAAATTACTCCTGACTTGAAATTATTGTAGGGCCTACATGGCACGTATGCAAGCAAATACTTACTCAAAGCTTAGACCTAGAGTCAGGTTTAAAATGAAACATAAAAGTGGCACTTAAAGTAAGCTTCCTTCTTTCGTATTTGTTTTCCTGTTAGTATCAGAATACCCCCTACACACCACCTTCCAGCAAAAAAGCCGTGAAATGGAACGAAGGAAAGTTGGTGAAAATGGGATACAAACGTTTATTTGCATCACATCACAAAGAACTTCATTTGGCTCTCGTAAATTATGATCTTGGCCCAATTTTATAAATTACAAAATATAACTGCACAGAATATTACTATATATTACTGGTTTAAACTAAACCTCTCTCAATATTACGAGTAAAATTCTGTGCAAAAACATGTGTAATCAATATCAACCTTTTTATTTTCACCTTTTCGCTTTCACTAATTAAGCTACTTTCCTCTTTTCACATCTTACAGTTCTCTTCCTCTTTTGACTTTTTTTGCGTGTATGCTAATCAGATGCTTTGATAAAAAGTTGAAAAACATTGAATTCACAGAAGCTGCTCTCCAAAAATTGCTTCTAAAGGTCTGAGGCAAAATAACATTTTTTTCCGAGCAGCATCAACCAAACCTATGCACTTATGTGCATGTGTGTGTACATCAACGTGACACTTAAGTATATTCTGACTACTCAAGACTCAAGCATCCTACATAATGATGCCCTTATTTGTCTTACCTTGTTCGTCCTGATGGACCATTTTAGAGAGAAGCGAGCGCGTCGCGGGAATTGTAAATACGCTGAAGACAGCAACAAGAGGGACTACGGAAGTGCAAAACAAGAAAGAAAAGTTCTATGAATACATCATTAAATTAGTTTTTCCTCGTATAACTACTCGTACATTTTTACAAAGTACAACCGGCTTGACGCAAAAATTTGTGTCGCTGCTGAAGTTTTCCATTTTAATTTTAATCTTGTGCACGCGCACTTTATTTTTTCTCTTTCCCTTCAATTTTTTAACCTATTTCCAATGAATATATTTAAGACTCCTATTTTGATCTTTTCAGACTAAAACTAGTCTTGTGAATTCTTGACGGTCAATGATGCTCAAGAAGATCAAAAGAATTTAATATCTACATAGAATTTTCAATTCAATCTTCAAGAACAAAAGAGCAATTCTGATAACACAACACTTGTGCTCGGTAAATCTTCAAAAGCAAGCACGTTCTTAGGAAAAATATAGAATTTAAATGATACCGTCTAGAGAAAATAATACCATACACTGTTTCTCCCTAAAAGAGCAATTCCGATAACACAACACTTGTGCTCGGTAAATCTTCAAAAGCAAGCACGTTCTTAGGAAAAATATAGAATTTAAATGATACCGTCTAGAGAAAATAATACCATACACTGTTTCTCCCTACTTAATTCAATACAAATACAATTTTTCGTTATGCATAAAATTCCAACTTCAAAGTTATAATATACCTCTGTGGAGGCTTTTATAACTAATACATGGTGAAGTGAAACAAGAAATATTGTCTATAACTTACCAGAGAAAGCCATGTAGCTGTTAACACTCAATCCATACAGTACCAAGGACGCAATTCGAGACATCATTCCAAGAATTACCAATGTGGAATCTTCAACTTTGAGCTTTTGAAAGAGTGGCATTGCCACAAGAAGAATAAATGCTCCAAAGCCATATTTGAAGCCAAAGAAGTAAGAGTATGTTTGATAACTCCAGCTAAGAGGTTCCGCACGGGCAAACAGGTATGCGACATCCATTTCACCTGAAAGAATGTCAACAGTGGAAATTACACCGGTGACAGGGTACGAATTGCCAAGGATTTAAGTAAACAAAAAAATAACTTCTACTCACCTGCCGTGACCACCATGAACATGAAGCTGGCTAGAAGTGACGAGATCAGTAGGGCCCTCTTCCCATTTTTACGTTTTTTTGCCACAGTGTACACTGCGGAAAAGCAATGTTTGAAATATTTATAGCAACATGAAGAGTCATCAACATCTAGTGTACTAGAATGTCCTCTAAGGATATTCCTTTGATCGTCATCAGACGTTGCAGATGAGCCATCATCATGGCCATGAAGACTGCTGTTGCGACCGCTGCTACCTAAGCTGTTCCTATTGTTGTGAAGATTATTAGATACGACAGCGCTGGTATTATTGACAATCTGTTGTATTCCAGAAACATCTTCATTTTGATGACTAATCCCTTGTGAAAGAGATGCCGATTCAGTATCCGCTATCATGTAATCAACCAAGGATGAAATCGCTTGTCTGGTATCTGCAAGGTCATTTTGAGGTTTTCCGAGACCACTGCTTGTGGCGATAGTTGAGATATCTGAGGATCCAACTGTTTCTCCAACGTGTAAATCTGAACCTGACAAAAGACCTTCTTTCTGTTCTAAATCTTCTGCTCCAGACGAGGTGGAAATTGATGTTGTTGCAATAGAGGATGGAATCGTATCCGATGACTTATTCCGACTCCTTCCACTATTTCTGCTGGATCTCCCACTCTTATCATCCGTCTCTGAATGCCCCTCTGCTCCAATCCTAAGTTGTGTTTGGTTGATATCCTTGACGAAAACGAGGGCATAAAGGAATGCCACCGTGTAGCATACCATCATGTAAAAGAACGCATAAGCGTGTCCAGTCCATGGCAGCATAGAACCGGAAACAAATGGTCCAACAGTTCCTCCGATAAATGTCATTGCTTCCAATCTGGATATCCTCATAGTACGATTCTCTTCCGTTGTCACTGTTGCAACATAAGTCATGCAAGACATTATACAACTGACAAATCCTCCACTCAACCCAGACAAAAATGACGCCAAGCAAATCCAAGCGACGGGAACTTCATCCTTGACAGAAATCACTATATATACCAAACAAGCACATACCCCTCCTAGAGGAGGAAACACTACTGGCCATTTCCTTCCAAAACGATCACTCCACGCGCCCAAGTACATAGCTATGAGTATAGACGGACACACTAAAGATATGGTTGACATGAGGATCCAATGCGAAGACAGTCTTTGCACCGTCTCCAGCTCTTCCTTGTACTCTGGTGTGTGTAAATGTTGACAAATATTTGAGTCTTTTGAATACTGACCCCAACAAACTTTCGAGTAGACGAGATCCTGAAAGAGAGCATACTGGGAGAAAGTTGAGAGCATATAAAGGAAGAGCACAGGCTCCACAGTAACCTCAGCCAAAATTTTCCCCAGAGTGGTTCTCGACGTGCACATGGTCATCATTCTATTTGTTTTGTGAGTACAAGACGCCCACAGTTTTTGGTAACTCATTGAAAATTAAACGCCGACGGTTTATAGATCGAGAAATCTGGAGAGATAGAAAGAGTTTTTTTTCTCCACTCCTCAGCAAATATTAGTATTCCCTCTACAACTCCCAAATTACGGGAAACTTTTCTAGACGTGTAGGATATTGATTGAAGGAAAAACCGCAAGTCTTTGTTATGCAAATTGTTTTCTGGAAAATGGCAAGCAGTCTCTCATTTTTTTTTCACTTCCAAACTCATACCTTCTCCAAATGGTCCTTTTTTTGCTAAGGTATAGAAAAAGCTCAGAAGAAAAGTCAGCTCAAGAGTGATTTACTCAAATGCACGAATGGCTGGGGCATGTTCACTATTACTTTTTTAATGTTTTTCCGTTCCGCCACCATAAAAACTCTAACAACCACAACCTTACGTAATTCTTGTTTCTTTTATAGTTCCTTCTTCATCCAACGACACGGGGGCAGTCATCCATAAAAACATGCACTAAGTTGAGAACTAGCTGCATGCTGCAGCTGCAGTTTTTCTATACCATGTAATTAGTGGGAAATAGTTTATACTATTGTACTTGTTACCAGTATTATTATTTTTTTGTACACTGTGATTGCAATTCTCTCTTTGGTTTTGGCAAGCATTAATATCAAAGTATGACACACTATTCTACAATGCAGGAAAACTCGAGGGCGTCTCTTATTACTAGAGTTGCTGGATAAAGGGAAAAAAGTTTAGTCTTGAACTTGACGAGATAAACTTCGTTTTTTTTCTCCTTCCCAGTAAAAATCCTGCTAATGGGGGTAATAATGATCACGTCGCTGGATTGAGTTGGGATAAGGACATGACTAAAAACAGCATTTTCATCACATGAGACGAACTAGGCTTGTCCTGAAGACTTCTGTAGGGCTGTAAAAAATGAGAAAAAATGTATATAACTTTTAAACAACCTTCTCATATAGCTTTTTGTCATATACCTAGACTAAATATGATTGTGTAGCAATTGCAAATTCCACGGATTTATTAGACTTTTTTATACGACATTTTGTGATGATTGTAGAGGGTTACATTTTAAATCTGCAGTCATCTACTGTGTATATTATCATTATTATCTCTCCATGTGGAAATGAATACCCTCTTGAGATTTTGTCTTGTTTTTTAGCTCTTAATGGGATTTTCGTACTTGGTGACCCATGCAATGAGTAATAGTTTATATTTTTTATGCGTCTCTTTTATGTCTTCTTTTATAGTTAAGATTGTAATGACCAATTCTGCTCACTTTATTCCGCCCCTAATATGTATTTATGATTGCCACTTGGACTTGTTCACTTTGACATTGATTGAAGTAGAATCCCTTAATTTTCACCAGAGAACTTCTCCCTCATCAAACATTTATTGTTAGTCTATTTAACCAATTTTGTGTGTGTGTGCACAATTCAATTTACATATATAAAAAAATCCCTTGAGATGAGCAACTCTTGCAGTATGTTCATTCATGACATGATAGTGGTGCACAAGAGTAGTCAACTTTTTTCAACTTGTGCATGCAATTTCAAGTTTCTACTTCACACTAATAAAGTTGAAGGTTAGAATTATTGCTTGTCCAAAAAACACCAAACAATAAATGCTTATTATGAGTTGCATGCTGCATTTCATTCGGCAAGAGTAGATTAAATTGCATTCCCAATCACCATACATAATATTCTCCCTTAACGATATCCTATCATGTATCCCTTTTGGCATGTGACGTACAACCGTATGCTCTTATACGTGCAGCTCACAAACAAAACTTTTTTCTTGGAGGTATACCCCTATGATATTTCACTAACTAACAATATGCTAGCAATTTGCTAGAATTGCAGGCATCCCCTCAAATGTCCCTTTCTGTCAGCGTCAGCAGCTTGTTGAGAGTTTAATATACTGTTGTAACATAATTTACCTCTAGTCACTATAATAATATACTGTATCAACATAATCTTCAACTATAATAAGACTTTCACAGAGTTTAGCTCTTTTCCTTTTTTGTCTAGAGGGGATTTAGGTCACCAAAATGTATAAGATTTTTATTCCCATTTTTATGAGGATTTCTAAGAAAAATGAATTAAACTTGAAACTTTCAGTTTCACATCCTTGCCCTACATCAAAAAAAGCCTAGTGTCTTATTAGCACGCATATTAAAAGATTATAAAAAAAACTTGTCTTCTTAGCCGTTCCATTTTGTTAGCTACTCACATGAAATCCAAAACAATAGCCAAGTCTGAAATGATGATGGTAACTTGTCTTGTCTTCAATGGTGTGATCACTCAACACTCATTTACTCACTCGAAAACACATACAACTTCTTCACAACCTCCAAACCAACTCAGATTCTCTGGCTGTCAGCTCTGCCAAGTGGAGTGAGAGATAGAGAGAGAGAGAGCTACAAAATCACAAAAGCGGATGACTATGACTATACCTAAATGTTATTATTGTTCACTTTTTTCTTTCCAGAGCTTTTCTTCCACGATGCTTAAAGACCTTGATCTTTTCTGTCAGATTGGTTGACTACTGGAGCAAGCTAAAGCTAATTATTCTGGACTAGATTCCAGATGGTGTGATTTTTCCCATTCGTGTCGACTTTTTCTAGCCTGTCATCGCCTTCAGCAACTTTTTCCTCACTTTTTGCCTTTTACTTATCCTATTCATTGTTTCATCTTCTTCGGGAGTGTGTTTATATATATATATGGAAATAATATAAACGTACTGAGAATGAAGATGATTTTTTTGTTGGCAAAGACTAAAGTCTACTTTTAATCCTAATAAGATTAGCTAAGGTGGTTTTCTTCTGATGGGAAAAAATTACTTGTTATCATTGCGCCCTCGGAATCCCTACTAAAAAGACAGATGAGCAATTCCAAAAAAGCAAAACTTTTGCTCATTGGCAAGAAAACATGAAGGATGATGACGTCTTTTTTTGCCAAGCTGAGAAACTCAAAGCGACGAAGACGACGACGGGGAGGAGGATGATGATGATGAAAAAGCAACAGCAAGATTATTAAAATGAGTTTGATACATATTTAATCTCATGATAGTCACTAGGCCAGTATATGGCACGGGGGAATCGGCACATTTTCACGCTCTCTGGGAAACCGGTTTCTGCACTAGCAGAATAGCCACAAGTTTTACACATATCCCATCACTCAGTCTACACACATCTTTCAGATCTTCTGTGAGTGACTACAATTTAATACATATTGTAATCATAATTATACCCAGATATGTACATAATGTATAGGTATATTTATGTCATGTAATGCATACACTCTTGCTCTTTTGTATATACTGCTGGGTATATTATTCCAAAAAAATTGTGTTTGTCGAGAAGCAGATGGCAATTTGTAGAGAGATGATATCCCTTTCCAAACTGTAAGAGTATGCCTTGCTCAGGTAGAGTCCTAAGCAAATCTTTACCTTTTTTCTTAAAGGTGGCAACTTTTTCTTTTTATTTCGACCTAGGCTATATTATTGCTTCATTCAGGTAGAAGTGGCAAATCTGTGATCTGTATATAATACACATATACAACATATATATATACGAGTATATACCCCCACATAAGGGATTTTTAGGTACACGGATTTTGCACATAAGAAGAAAAAAATGCAAATCAATACAGAAAAGACTTATGAGTTGCATTACACTGCATACGATATGGATAGAAAGATGCATAACATTCATATATTCATTTGATAGAAGAGAGAGAAATATGTACAATGTTTGGATCATTATGATTTGATCCTTGAATGGAAAATAGTACGATATAAAACTTGAGCTGGTACTGAGTAGCAAAAGAGACGAGATCATTTATCACATCCTAAGTACGCACATAATGGACGGTAATGATGAAATGAAATGTGAAGCGTGCAATGAGACAACGCACCTCATACATCAAACGGAGAAGTGTAAGAAAATTATCAACTCACAATCTCAGTCTCCGTGTACCACATGCCTATATGCTACTGATCCCTTTTGATAATTGTTAAACAAGAGAAGGAAAAAAATGCAAATAAAAGCATCTTTTCAGGTACATTCCCTCTATGTGAATATGTCATGTCACTAGTTTTAAATTGATATACCTCTTCTTTTTTCTCTAGTGAATATGTTGCCAGTGTTTTTTTTTACTTAAGGTTGCAAAACACCCTAGACATTTTAGATATTTGCGTATGTATAAATCTACAAAAAAAATATATAGCTTGAGACACACTACATATTTGTGTGAGGTAGGTAGGTAAGTAATAGAGTGAGAAATTGGAAGAGATAAATAGCAGATCCTCCTTTACAGCCCTCCCTTGTCGACACATTTCAAAGGATAATTTAATTTTGAAATCTTATTTCTTCAATTTGTCACTTCTTGACTACTTTTTTTCGCAATATTTGCTCAAACTTGAAGTAGTTTAAGTTGCAGACTAGACTCTCAAGATGTGGTGAGCTTTTTTACACATGCACAAATTATCTAGTGGAGATTCTCTCAATTGAGTTGCAGCTTGCAACAGCATCCAAATCCAGCTGTGGATTCGATTTGCAAGCTCTAATCTTGTATTTTGTGGCTAAAAAAGTTGACTTTTTGAATATGCAACATTGAGCTCTTTCTTTTGTGTACCGTTCCTCTTTGATGTGTAACATGTAGAATCTAACTTGCCAATTGGGAATTCGTCCATGCATGAAATAAGTCCGTATCCAAGTGTGGGCATATCTGTCTATTTTTTATACGGCATACCCCGTCACACCGCTTGCATGTTCGGAGAGTTTAGTTTGTGTTGTGGTGATTGTTACGACAGAGAAAAAAGAGTTATCCCTCTTTTTTATATTCGTACTGTGAATCATATCATATGTGCGCAGACAAATCAAATCAAGGTCGGCAGTCAATTTGACTGCGAGCTAGTTATGTCAATCAAATGACTGTACATAAAAAATGTGTGTGTGTGTAACAAGTAAAGCTGTGTACATTACTTGACATTGTACTAAATTACTTCGGTCTTAAAATCAATCCCGATTGTATATCCAATCCCGTTGGTAGAAAATCCTACGTATACAATCATTTATTTGAGGAAGTTTGCCATGAAAATATAAAGATAAAGTCATGCTTCAAATAAATGCATTCGGATTATTTGTATTCCTTATCTTGCTACTTTGTATCCTGTTGTTGCAAGGTCCACTTTGATTTAAGTGATACAACAAAAGTGACAGCTATGATTGAAAGTAGGTGGTAAAAAAAGAAAAAGTTTTTACGCGTTTGACATTCCCAACTGTACATGATGGATCATTAATGAAACAACTTTTACACCCACCTTTCCCTAAGGTCTGAGACACTTTCTTTTTTGACATCCAAAACACTGAAAATGACAGGGAATAGTTCGTTTTTGTACATGTTTCTACATATATCCTATCAGGAATCCACATGAAAATACCTTTCTGACAAATTCCAGTTATGATAAGTAACCTGTAGCTGGTAACCACATAATGCACGTAAAATGGAAATCCTTTGAAACTGCGCATTTCCAGTTTCCATTCATTCATAAACGAGATGAAAGTGATTGTTGAATTGTTGAAAATGAGATATACAAAAAGTATATTTTTCAACCTACATCAAATAACTTTCTTTAGGGTAGTAGAAGGAATAACCCGCACAAAAAGGGCTACCATTGAACTCTCAACAAGCAATTGTGTATGAATGCATGAATTGGGAAAATTGAGTTTTGTGCATCTTGTCAAAAATTCAAATAGGAATTGACTCAATTCAAGAAAGAGAGCAAACCTTTTCATAGGAATATTAAAATATCCATGATTTTGTGAAGAAATCAATTTCAAAAGGAATTTCAGAGAAATGCAAATCAACTGGGAAGCAAATGTAAACTTGGATTTGCACAAGAGGTTGAATCACTGGAAGCGAGAAATATCATTGTAAAGAAATACGTCTTCAAAGTTGAATCTAGATTTTTTTTTCTCACAATTTCTTTGAAATAAACGCCTACCCTCGCAAAAATCTCATAATATGACTACCATTCTACCTCTCCATGATTCACAAGTGCATTGTTTCACAGCTTGAACAACGACCCGACTCTAATTGAAAGTTGGAGAAAACAAATTGCAGCTTTACAAAGTGTAAAATTGCATTATGTTGAAAGTAGTATGATTAAATTAAGTCATATAAAATCCTTTGATGACACTCCCGAGAAAAGGGTCAAAACAAGAGCCAAATTTTAAAACGGCTTTCTTCGAACTCATCAAATGTAGTGGCTTCACTTGAGAGATATCCTTCTGTAACGTAACGGAACCTTGCATATATGTAAAAAAAATACACATCTCATCTCAGAAGAGAAAAAAAGATTCGTATGTAGATTTGGACGTACAAATAGAAGATATGCATATAACCTCAACTTTTTCTACATCCATCCGTTTTTCTTCTTTCTCGGAATTTATTTTTCGCTTGACATTTTATGCTCTTGGCTAGTCAGAATGAAAAGCTGTATATGACCATTTGTAGATTTTTGAAAAAAGTTGTAATTAATTTCTCTCCTCATCCTTATTACAAGAAAGGCCATGTTGGCTTTACGCGTTTTTGTCCTGTTATTCCAATTGACAGTCCTTTCTTGTATTTTCCTCAGTAAAGAAAAAAACTCGTATTAGAACTAAACTCATGCCTTATTAAAACCTCTTTACAAGGTACCTTATCATCTTTGTTGTATTCTCTCTTATAATTTTAATGGACATGTTGAAAAAGGTGTTCACCATAATAAGGAAGACAGGAGAAGGAAACCAGCTAAAAGCTACTTTTTTTTCAAAGCCAAGAAAAAGAAAATCGAAAGAAAGGAAAAAGAAGATTGAAAAGTGAAGTTGTCTCTCTGCACCAAATTCTCTACTACTCATAGGTATAGGCGTGTATGCGTTTACAGAGATGCATCCACACACACACACCTCATTCACTAAAGTCTATTTTACATTAAAGTGCATCAAAGGCTCTGTATCATAAAACAAGTGAAGGGGAAATGCGAGCTAGATATTTGTAACTAGAGAATCTAGAATGGCGAGTTGTGAAATGATGATATTGTTTTTCATTTACTTTACTCAGCAATGGGGACGCTCAATCAAAAGGGAAAAAATTGATTTATGGCTTGTTACATCTCTGTGACTTGTTTTATATGGGTTAATCCCAAGTTGAAGTTGAGATTAGAGGTATACTTTTTTGAGATGCATTGAGGTATGCCTATTTTGTTTGTGGAGATGTGACATATGGTTGTATTTAATTTACTATTTTTTTATCTCTTTCTACACAGGACTTAATTTCTTCTGTATAAATCTCCATTGATGCTTGACTAGTGATGACAACAAGAAAGGGTAGATGTAAATATATGAGCAGTTTGCTCTTGTGAATACTCTGAATAGAGTAATAAATCATGATGTACATAGTGCATAACATATTACTATTTTATTTTCTCCAGGCAGCGTATGATGCAACCATTTTGTATATATAATATACATTCTAAACGAGTGCCAGATTCCCTGTCACAGCAAATTCTATTATGCTGACATCCCACTTCTTTGAAAATTCTCGAAAGAGAAGCTGAAATAGGATTTGTTCATCGTGTTGTTGTGATACTGGCTACATAAAAGATTCACGTAATTGGCTAGCGACCCTACACACTCCATACCTTTCTCCTGAGCTGTCAATGTCATCCTAGAAATCTCGTGTGGTGGAATAAGTAATAAGTGCCATGGATAAAGTTCGACATGTGTGGCCTTTTTCGAGTGCTGGATACTCTTGCAAGATAATAATTGCAAAATTGTACTTTTTCTAATCGTTCTGTGTGGCAATATCACTGTTCAAAATTCTTGATTGAGAACTAGCTCAAGGGGAAATCTTTTCATAAGATTACAACTTCCTTCAATATTTTCATGTTAATAATAAGCGGATGGACTAACTAATCGTAAAACTGAAAAACTAACTAGTCTCTTAGTTAGTCCTTCAATCGCATGCATTTTTACACTCCATTTAGCCTTTATATTTGATAGAAAAAATTCCAGTCCTAAGTAGATCAAGGCCCTGGTAGGTTGAGGTTCAATGTATCCACAATTTGATTCGTCCGTTCAATGAAAAAAAAAACTTAGCATAGGATATCCGCCATATTTAAAAACGAATGTATCACACACACCAGCTGAAATTTATAGGATCACTAACTAAATCACGATCACCCAGATGAAATTCAAGGAGAAATATTCATATGCAAGAAATTTGAGATGGTAGCAACACACTCTCCTCATCTTATGCAACGTCTGCTCTCCAGTTTTCAGTAGAAGTATTTACGACCGTGTGACCTAATGGAATTCTCAAGGGTATGCTTAATAACATACATTAACTCATTACTATAAAAAATGCTCGTAAAATGTTAATTTTTACGAGGAATCAGCACTATACAAGTCAAATAGATGTGCTTCTTTCTTATTTCCACGAGATTAGATTATGCAAGGATATCCAAATGAAACTAATGAAATATGTATGAAGCTAGGAAGAATCGCTTGTGCAGCAGTTAACTTCCTTGGATGTTTTTCAAAATCACTGATTCAGATTCAAATTAAAAGATACATTTCAGGGTATCCATACTAAGTATCAGTTTGAAAACTGACAGTGACTAAAGGTCATTTGGATTCTCGAATATTCTCATTTAAAATACGTATAATATAAAAAAAATCCCAAATGTCTTTGACTTCTTATGAATTTTAACTAAACATAGTTTAAACCACGCTGACACAAAAGGTCACATACGCCGTAAGATTGAATATTTGATTAGAACAGAAATATTAAGCAAAATGCCTTGAACAAGGGTATCCAAGCTTTCCAGCCATTGGTGTGTTTCATCTATTGTAAATATGACAATGGAGTCACCTCATTTCCATTTATCCTGCCATTCCAGGGAAAGCGGAGATGGTAAACAATGTTACGTGAGAAACTAAACACATAAACGTACTTGCTATTATATAGAGAGAATTTTCATCATGAGATATAGATGACATGCTATCCTGAGTTTGCATTATTCTCTTTGTTCAATTCGTCCAGGGTGACATCATCTAACCTTGTTACACTTTTAGCCCAAAAAATTATTTGTCGACTACTGCACATACTCCGATTTTCAAGGTTCCATGGATTGCGCAACGTCCGGACGAAACGGGTAAAAAAAAGATAGGGAGAGAAAAAAATATAAAAACTGACATGAGCAGTGCCTACCTTGTAAAAGGATTCGTAGAGGATGAGTATAAAAAAACTGTTGAAATCGATAACAAAGTTGATTAGGTGGTATGCAATTTCGGTGCAATTTTGCCACTAAAATACTAAGCTGCGTTTTTTGCATAAAATGAATTATCTCGTCGTTTAGATTAAATTAGTCGAAATGAGCAGAGTAAAGTCGTAATGAAGAGTAAAAATTCAGCTATGAACAGACAATACGATAATATTTTCTTGGATGAACTATACCAATGAGAATTATGACGGCGGCTTGTCTGCCTTTGCCTTTGTGGGTAAATGACTTTTTATGTTATAATTTATCT
Source organism: Sinodicranocentrus sp. ZH6 (assembly GCA_027743935.1). Classification (NCBI taxonomy): domain Eukaryota; kingdom Metazoa; phylum Arthropoda; class Collembola; order Entomobryomorpha; family Entomobryidae; genus Sinodicranocentrus; species Sinodicranocentrus sp. ZH6. Next base: position 15,150 of record JAHZNA010000972.1, on the reverse strand, counting down.
CTCTTTCCAAGACTCCTCTTTGTGTCTCATTCTTGAAAAGTATAAGACCGTATTGTCAAACTTGCTCTCAAAAAGTCAAGACTGACAATCCCACCTTTTCTTGTGAGCGAAGTGTTTGTTTCACGTCTAGAATGAGTTAAATGAGTCAAATGAGTTTCGTACCTAATGAACTTTTATGACATTATTGGTTTCCTATTTCACACCTTTTAGCAGTTAGCTTACTGCACTTGCTTTATAAACTTAAAGCCAATAACCTCAAACTGTCTGTTTTGTATCTTGCCTCTAGTAACCCAGACGGTTGTGTAGTAGATTAGCTTTCGGATTGTGTTTGTCTCCAGCGTGTTTTATTAGAAAATGCAAACTTATGAAACGCCGTTAGGAAGATATTAAACTTGTAAAAAATACGCGTGTCTTAAGATATAGAGTTGCATATTGTCATTTGTCACGACGTGATTCATGAAAAATGATGACTAATGTGTTACAAGTGGCAGACAATAATTAGGATGGAATTAGTAACCCGCCTTTTAGTTAATACCCTTTCGTATAAACCTTGTTGAAAACTTTTCATCTGAACATTGAACACAATATAATCAAATCAATTCATAATACATTCAATTTAGGAACTTCATAAAAACGATCAATAATGTGATTACATCCCACGCCAAAAAGAAGATAACTAGACATAGCTTAAAAGATTATTGTCTTTATTAATGCAAAGTTAATGGGGAAAAACTTACAATTACAATAAATACTTGATTTCCCTTCCCTTCATCCTATTTTTTTCCTGGCTAAACATAACTCAAATATAATTTCAAGGCTAAATCTCACAAGCTTTCAAAGGTAACTTGTCAAATACGTTACTCCAAACTTTCCTTTTAAGTTGAAGTAGGTAACTTTTCAAAATTGAATTACGCACGACAAATTCAACCGTAGTGTGACAATTGGCTTTTCCTAGTCCCTAAAGCCATACAAAACTTTTACAACTCTGGGCAAAGGAAAGCAAATATCCTATGAAAAGTTACAAAGATAAATAAATCATAGAGAGTGTACAAGTTGTTGTTGGGAAAAGTTTTGATTTTATTTTTTCTGGTTGAAATGCTCTCTCTCTCGTAAGTAGGTATTACGCATACGAGTTTAGCGACAGAAGGTCACCTTGTCTTCCGAGAATTTTCTCTTGTATACAAGATCCCTAAGGAATGAAGCTCAACTCGCAAATCTGTAAAGTTGATGGTATACCTAATTTTCTAGTTTGAAATTCCTCCACATTTTTTCTATCATTCAATCCAATCTTACTTTGAGTGCATTACACCTTCAATGGTGGAGGGAAGAGTAGACGAAAAAAAGCTGTAATTGAAGGACTTTTACTTGAAGAAAGATTCATGACGTGGTTTGGTTTCCTCCTCTTTGAGAAAATCAAGTGGCGTGAGCACTCTTGCCATTTTGAACTCTACAAAAGAACTTATTTATCTCAAGGAATATAATTCCATTCCGATAGTTTAAACATTGTTCAGTATCCTTTTGTTAACATGCTTTTCTTGTAAGTTTGGAATTTTATGTTATCTCCGTGATACGAGTCGTGACTCATGAGAAACGTTTTCACAGGATAATTACATTATTAGCAGCATTCCTCTATCAAACTGTTTTTCCTAATTAGGTACATTCCTAGATTTGATATGAGGAATAAGATCCAGACGCAAGATATTGAGCTGGAGTTTACTGGAGAGAAAGATATAGATATATGATGAGTGGATGAGTACCTTAAATTTTGCATCATTAACGAACCTCATCTTTTCTTTGGTCATGTGAGAATGCTTTTCCCTCTTGAATATGTGTTTTAATTTTGTTTGCTGGAATAAATGTTTATACCACGTGATCATATCCAATGAATATGAAAGGGGGAATCCAATGACAAGTGCCTCTCAAATAACCTTTGGATGACCGACATTCGACCTAAATTGCAATAAAATAGTTATGCACTTTTCCCCGAAAAGTAAATCCCTCTATTTATAAAAAAATCCTAGCCCGCTTTTGACAAGTGCCTCTCAAATAACCTTTGGATGACCGACATTCGACCTAAATTGCAATAAAATAGTTATGCACTTTTCCCCGAAAAGTAAATCCCTCTATTTATAAAAAAAATCCTAGCCCGCTTTTATCATAGTAATTAATTGTCTATACTTGCAATCCTTTGGAAAAATATGGACTCTCTGACATCATCCCTGTCATGCTGATATCTATTCTAAAATGCCTTCGCAAACTGGACAGTAGAGCAAGTACTCTTATCTCAGTTTTATTCTGGCTATACCGTCATAAAATTGTGAAGCTCGTGAAATGGAATGCAAGCTTATCAATCCTAAATGCAATCTCCGGTTGGGAAATCGTGAAATTTGAATGCAACCGCGTATCATGTACTATAATACCTTAATCGGTAATTCGTGGCTAGTGCAAATAATGGCAATTGCTTGCCAGTTGATATATTCTATGGATTATTGGATTACAAGAAAATTCTAAAACTCTCTATCAATCTTTATCCTATAACTATTGGTTAAATGCACCGGCAAAATATTATATGCATGCCGGTCATGCAATACGAGAAACTCAGGGAAAGGAAAAGCTTAGGTATGTACGTATATGATGTACACTGTACAGACGTAATCTGATTGTATACATGGATGTGCATTTATATATTAAAAAACAAGGAAAATTGTAACAAAGCAGTGGAAATTTCCACTCCATGGAAAAAAATTATTATATGATATGAAAATCAAATTGCTAAAAAAAATTGACATTATGCCAAATTTTCAAGGTACGTGCAATTACAAGCTTCCCAAAACTTATTAAGCTTACCTTAATTATTTTGATACCTCGAGCAGTTTCATGTGAAATGTCGCCACGTTAGGTTACACACCCTTTGACTTCAATTTCTGGGAGTTTTGGAGTCGTATAAATTTCAAAATCTTGTTGCTTCCAGCTATTACAAAATCTGGCAGCCAAAAACATCCTCTTGGAAAAAGCGCCACGCGAGTCTTTATAATTGCCACACACGTAGATGCAGTGTCACAGTGTTTTTCTTAGATTGTCTAGTATTTATGAAAATCTCCCCTTCTGCGATATATTCACTTATTTATTTCTCTCTTGAGAATATAATTCTTTAGTAATTCTTGCACACTTCCGCTTTCAAACTCCGCTTCGCACTCGATTTATTCTCACAACGCTTGTCCCAAAGACACAAAGAGAGACAGAGGAAGAAATCCTATTTAAATATTCGAGACTTTCCATGCACACGCGGTGTGTTATTCTGATCTGTATAAAATGCAAATTGGATGTATTATATATTACACAGTCACACTTTGTATGTTACCTATGGTATGGATGTCTAGAGATGGTTAATATTATGTATATATGTATTCTTCCATTTTATGGAAACCTTGTAGCACATCTATTGTACTGAAGATATATATCCTCCCTCATATCATTCCACGCATGTTATCAATTGTCATCATCATCAAGCTCTCTCATATCGAAAAGTTTTATTAGTGTGTTCAACAAATAAAATTTGTTTATGATTTTCTATTCACTGACATTTCCCTCATAATATTCCTCTTTCCGTTGTACACACGTTCTCGTAATCATAATCAAATCAGGGTGATTATATATGCGATTCAGTAAAATGTGGTTAGAGACAGTGAGATGACAAAAGAAGTCAAGGTAATCTCTATCTAATGGCGCTGTTACAGTGAAAACTTTTTTTGCATGCTAATACAACACCACACTTACAAAAATACAGATTACCATCTATTTCTGTCAAAATAACCATTTCCCTCACGGCTCACGGTATGCAATACAATCGCATTTTCAAACTGCATTTAAGCTCGTATCCATAATCGACAAAAACGTTTCCTAATGATTCCATATCATTTTTTCATCAATGCAGCCTCAAATGTCATCAGTGATTTACTAACTGCTGACTAAACATTCCTTGTTTGCGCAGTCTCTCCTGATGCACACGAGATCTACATATATACCTACAGATATACGTATGTACATATATGCATACCAAATGTGTATACACAAGTTGGATAAAAAGTTATGCATCACTTTTTCTTAAACTGCTTACATCTCACCTTATCCAATGAAAACGACCACTTTCCACAAAACAACTGTTACCATTTAACTTTCTCACACTGTCAAATTGACTAATTATTACCTTCGCAATTTTTCCCTTTGTAACAAGCCTGTCATGGCTGTCATCTATTTTTTCTTGTTTCTGAGAGAAGGTCACCTACAAAGAGATTTACTTCCTTGTCACCTTGAAAATCCCACAAAAAATATGCAAAACTCGAAAGCTGCCCACTTCCCACGAGACCTAAACAGAGTTTCCAGTCGTTTACCAAGCGTCTTCAGAGTTGTCACTCGTTTTGAAAGAAAATTTTACGGATTAAATGTGCTTCTTCCACATTGACAGATTGTTCATTCTGGATGCAGGAGAACCTCTTGCCACTTACTATAATATACCCGTGTTTTACTACATTTCACACACACACACACATCCAACTCCATTCTTTTATGTGTGTCTACATACCATACCTCAATATATATCCATTCTATACACTCCTACATATGCTAGCTTACAACACTAAAAAGAATAGCAGACAGAGCATGAAGCTGAAAAGAGAGCTTTATTAGCTTTTTTGAAGGGCAAACCGGGGGTATTCCAGAGAAGTAGAGGAATATAGTCATGCCATTCATATATGAAAGCTAGCAACACTGCCTTTCACACTTTTCCTATGTGATAAAAAACAAAAATCCTTTTTATACCCATATTAGAAAAAAGGAGAAGGCATATGTGCGCCGAGACGGGTTAGATATGCGCTCATATCCTGCAACAACAAGTTTTGTAGCTGTTGCTTGTGTATGTGCTCATCGTTCCGCACACTCTCTTCGGTCTCTTCTTTTTATTCTTCACTCACTCACTCGCACTCAGTGAGTTTCAATGTGTGCACTACGAGTCTCCACTTCTTCACAATATACTTATGTACGATCATTGACGAATGATATGTTCGGATTTCTCTGCAAGTTACCATATACCAAAGACAAAATATCCTTTATATCCGAGCCATCCGAGTGGAGTTGATACCAAAATATTACAACCAAGCATATCAACTTAGTTAAGGGTTAGCATATACAAAAGTCATGAAAACAGTATCAACTGTGTATATAACGAAGAACGTGGAAGGAGAAAATACTAGGTTTTCATTACAACTATAGCTAGACAAGACCCTCCTCTAATTATTAGCATTGACCATGAAAAAACCAAAGCTTTTCAGTTGTTTGCTGTTTATAGATTCTCATATGTTGTCTACATACTCACATGCGATTTTTTTTCTCGTTTCTTTTGTGATTGGGGAAAATTAAGGTTGTAACTTTTCTTTCATCGGGATACAACATAAGTATTATGATATACTAGGAGTTGATGATAATTCGAGATCCTTAGATATTTTTTCCTGATAACCGCATACTTTTACATGGGCTTAGTCGACGAAGCAATTCTGTCTGCTAGATTATGTGAGTTGTGTAATCTAAAAGCAAGTTTCGTTTCTTTTTTTCTTCTCCTAAGCGGTTCTCCTAATTGTGGCAATGTATACTGAAAAAAATCATGTATTGCGTGTGATATTTTGTGTTCACGTCGAGTCTATTCCTGGTTGATATAATCTTATGTCTAAACCGCAGATGTTGGTTGTGCATGGATGGAAATGTATGAAGGGAAAGCTCTCTACCAACAAAATATTTACTAATAGCACAAAAACATACCACATTCAAACTCAAACTGGTGATACATAAGGATGAGGATGAAGTTTATAGTACAGAGTTGGAACAGATCTTGTGGAAGAAAATGAATGACAGGAGAGCATCAAGCGAGTTATCATCCAGACAGACTCTCAGCTGTATACCTTCTGTCGACTATGATTATTTTACTGCTTCTGGGTTTCTGGATCTATGTAAGCAACTGCATGAGTGAATTCTATTACAAGGGATTTAGAAAATGAATGAATTCTTTTTATTGCTAAATCCGATTTTCTCTGGTTTTCTTCTTCTCCAAGCTATAAATATCAATTTAAGACAATCTGCCACACCTTCCTCTGTCGCGGAAAACTTTTGCTACTTTTTTTCCTTTTTAAGCTGAATTCCCTCTTATAGGCACGGAGAAGTATTGGGAAAATCAAAGAAGAAAAACAAGATACAACCTGTTGTTTCTAGAGAAGGTGAAAGGGGATTTTTTTTCCAAGAAAAAAGTCGTCCATAGCGAACGTTTCTCATTGTCAGAGGAAAAAATGTGATTAGGTTCATGTCATCGTAAAAGAAATTTACATGAAAAATTTAGCCAAGTTGTACCACCTTCAGCTTCTATTTAGCTTATTTTTAAAGATAAAAATAGATTGAAAACGTGTCGATTCATGTTTGACATTTTTTCTTCTTGGGTTTATCATCAAGTTTAATCTTTAATTAGAAAAAGATTCCCAAACCTGACTCATTTATCACGCCAAAAGACAGACAAGAACATGATGCAGACATGAACAAAAAATTGTGGAATAAAAAACGTCACATTAATTCTTCATTTTTTTCGTTTTTGAAATTAGCTCTGGAATCTAAATTTATTGGATGAAAGGTCTTGCTAAAAATTAAAGTTTAATCAACCCCAAAACCTGCAATCCTTGATGAAACAATGTCTATTGCCCCTTGTTTTTTTGTCTGCCTATACGGATTTTTTTTCGTTCAACTCAATCCTATACACCATGTCCTAGTCTCATTCTATATATCTATTGTTAATAGGTATATATTATGTATGCTACTTTCCACTTATAAAACATCAAACAATGCCTTCTTCATCACATTGTCTATAATCACTTTTGGAACAGCCACTGGTTTACTTCTATTCAAATGTATGTAGCTTAGCATAAAATTACACGTTTCTGTTCTAGGGGATGCCTATATCCATGAAAATCTGTGATAATGATGTGATCGTATGACGTGATATGTGAAATTGTAATGGATATCCTCATCATTGTATTTTGAAGGAGTGAGTTGTGGAGTAGAACGTGCAAAAATGTTTGTCCATGCATGTGTTATTGTGTCTAACATTCTCAACAAGGGATGGCACTAAATAAAACATGCGTTTTACCTTGATCTCGGCCAACAGCCTTTTCCGCACCCATCAACATTTTTTGCTAATGTCTATATATTTTGATACAATATAGTCGAGTGTATAATTATAATATTCAAAATATTATACATCTCATGTCTCTGGAGACCATCCTATTGTTGTTCTATGAATAGGACAAAAACTATAGGGAAGTATAGAGAAGATTTGTAGTCGGGTAAAAGTATACAAGTCATTTTTATCCGGTTCGGGTGAACAATCCCATGTAAAAATAGGTACCTGGGTACGAAATGTAAATGACACGTAAATGATGGAAAAGAGGGAGGGAAGATGAGATTTATACGGAGACCCTAATTAGAGGAATGATTTTAATGTACAACGTATGTTTGCGGTTTGCAGACGTTTTGTGCAAAAAAAATTTGCATGTATTTTTTCTCATTTTTTTGTGGGATGTCACTCGGGAAGGATTTCAGCTGAAAGCTTCTCACTTGTGATGGTTTCATGTGATGAATAATTTCCACAGAGGATTTGCGTGCCAGACAGGGAATCGTACATGGCTATAGAACAACTTTCACCTCGTTTTTTCAACGCCAAAGTGTCAACCATCTCAACCAGAAAAAAATCCGATGACCTTGACATTAGCATGGCCGTCCAGAGGGATGCGGCGTTGTAGCTCTTGATAAATTGCGTGAGTTGCTCCACACAAGAATAAAGATAGTGAATTAGATTAATTAACAGGCATCGTTCCTCGCGATTTTACAAGTCGTTTCAAGCATGACGTCATTAGATATGCATGAAGAATTAATTAACAGCAGTTGCTTGATAAGCGACAACGCTTATGCAAATGTCTGAAGGGGTGTCATCTTCGGATTGGATTGCCATTCTAGAACTTTATTCACGTTTCGCTAAGATGCAGGGAAATGTAATATCACTGAGGAAAATACTCTGAAAATGTTGGGAACACGAATGAAAATTAAGTTATATTCAATTTAATTGGTGAAAGTTGTAAATACTACTAAAATAAATCTTTTGCCTAAATTATATGTATCACCAAGATTTATAGACCATAGACGTGTCTCGTAGTAGTATCAATTTCTGAGAAATAACCAAAAGCTTTACTTTTCCATTTTCCAAAAAAAAATAACGCTTCGAACTAGTTGAAATTATTTGTTTGGGAACGTTTGGGGTTAGTTGAGTACTTTGTGAACAAAGTCTGATATGAATCCCCTCAAGTTATCATACAGCAAGCATCACTCCTCGAAAGACAGTAGAAGCGCCAGCTGCATGACTCCACTGCAGGTAAAAGTGGGGCAGTGGGAAAGTTGAACTAGCAGCTGAAAATTCTTGTTTACAATCCTTCCAACTAGAAGGGTTGATTTTGATCAGAATACAAATTAATTATTTTTGGAAACATAAAGATTAAAAATAATGGCTGCCCAAAGGACACTAATGAAGCAGGGCTGTAGTGCCTTTAGGGCTTTGTACCTACCGCAGTAAGTAAATTTGATATAATTGTCGCAGTAAGTTATCGAATGATCATATTAGTGTTTATTAGAAACAATTTAATGATATTTTTTTATTCTTAACTCCAGGAGAAGTTTATCAGTGAGTGCTCAACGTCTACGCCCGGACGACGTTGATAAGGCATTATCAGTAAAGGAAGCAACTCTAAAAGGTGCTAACAGAATATTCGATACTAAAGATGAGATAGACAGGAAGGTAAAAATGCAAGGAAGCATTTCTATTGATGTTCCGGTAAGGGAATCATTCATTTCCTTGTTTATTTGTGTTATTAGTAGTTGTAACTTGTAAGATGGTCACTGATGAGGAAGTTTTTTTTTGTTAAGCTTTGTTCAATTTCCGTTCTAGCATATTTGTATGATAGTATATTGGTATGACTATTTAATTAAACATCTTTTTTAATCCTGCGTATGATTTTAAATCTAGGGGGGATCCTCTCTCAAATATGAATTTGGATTTTATGACTCACGAGGAAGCTATCGCATTCTGCGAGAAAAATGGCTGGCCATGGTATGTTGAAGAGAAGGTTGAGAAAGTTATGAAACCGAAAACATATGGAAATAACTTTTCATGGAGTCGAAACACTAGAGTATCGACAAAGTAAAAGTTTCAAAAATAGATTTGGTGAAATGAATCCAGATTAAAAGGGAAGCATTGATTGTAAAATAAGCGTGAATTTACTCGTTCGTTGTAGAAAAATCCTTAATAAACATAATATCCTTACTCCTTATTGAACGTCACATTAATTTACCTTGTACATATATTGAATTTTAATGTTATGGTATAAATTGTGACACCTATTTTAATTTCTGTGAAGAGAAATCCTAGTGAATCACTTTGATTTAGTTGATTGTGTCACGCGTTCCTCGCTCACCACGCTGGGCAGGATTTGGTACTCGTTTTACTTCCACTCTTGGTGGCTGAGGACCTTTCGCCTTATCATTATTCATTTGCTCTAGAAGAGCAATACGACGTTCTGCAATCGTCATTGTTTTTATTTCTCGTTTTTTCTGAGTAGGTTTCAAAAGTTTCCTCCAGTCGTAATCCGTAGTGTGCTGGGCAAATTGTCTGTCTAATGTTTGATTAATTGCTTCAAGAGCTGCGTTAGTTTCTATAAAGAGGACAAATGGCAGTAAAATTATTTGCAGATTGATTTTTATCTTACATCCCTGGATAGAATGAAAAGTAGTTTGAAAACCGTACCATTTTGGAAGGTACTGCTGAAAATACCAGCCACATAATTCTGAAGGGATTTGTTCGCCACAATATTAAAACGACCTGCAAACCCTTCCACGGTTTTGTCTAAATCCATTTTTTCCCCATGTGATTTATCCTCCGATTCCAGAAACGCATGTAAATTTTTCATATCATTAAAATTGACTGTGTGAACCGGATGTTCAGATGATGATGAAGTGCTAGTATCCTCTTCAATCTTTTGCCGTGCCAAACCTGACTCCTGTCTCATTTGCTGCAAATGGTCAGTCTGCTTTACCGTCATCTTGGAAGCAACTTCCAGCATTTTAACTGCACCGCCTCCTCTTTCATTTCCTGTTTGAGCTGTCAACGACTGACTTATACTTCCTGCTGAAATTCGCAAATGTGGAGCCCGTCTTAGTTGTCGGATTTGCCTTATCTGCATTATTATAGCTACACAACTCAAACCAAACAAGGCTAACTGAGCATCCGTAACATATCCTCCGGTGGCACTGAACATTCTATGGAGATTTTTGCATATGGTCGCCAACCTATCTTTACAGCCACCTTGCTCATTTTGACTAAACTTTGCCTTGAACTCGGTCACATCAAAAGGAATAACTTTGGCACAATACGGATGCAAATTCCAAAGTGGAGTACAACACGACGGAGGAACGGTAACCTCTAGCTGGAGATAATCTTGGAATCCATCGACGCCACAACAGTGCAAATTCGTTTGGATCCTATCCATCAAATTTGCTGCCTTGTAAGTTCTGATTTTCACAGTTTCTATGTTATTCGCATTGTCCCAATAGATCAAATTCCCGTTGTTATCAAACGCCTCAATCGTCTCGTAATAGTTTTCCACAAACATTTTCAACAAAGGGCCCATCTTGTCCATCAACTTGAGACAGTAATTCTTTTGCTGAACAATGATAGTCACAACCCCTTGCACGGATAAACATAGTAACATACATAAAGTGTAGAAAGCATGAAGCCTCAAATCAGCCAAATACATTCCAAGGAACCCCAAGAAAATCACAACCCTAATTATTAACACATCAATTAGCAGAATATCCCCGTAAAACTCGAAAGGTGCATTATCACGCCAGTAACGATGACCTAAATAGTCGGTAACTGTTTGGTTCACTTTAAAAGCCTCATACTCTACGGAATCTTCAAGGATATAGTTAAGCGCGGCCGATGCATGTCCAATCCCATCAAAAATTCCGGTGGTCATGAACAACATAATATTTGTGAAATAGAAAATACCATCAGGGATATGATTATTAGGCTTGAGATGTCGAGGAAAAAAATCTTTTATTGGCTCAAAGTAGCGACAGCCTCTTTCCAACTTTCTATGTCGGTAGCCAAGAAGGAGCCTTTTTTGTCGTTTATTGTATTCCCACCCAACTACAAACCAAAAATTTGAAATGAGGGCGGAGATGAGTATTTTGGAGTAAAAAAAACTAATAACTTTCTAACGTTTAGGTTGCGATTTCCTCCCATGCTTTTTAAGGATTTTTTGAATTATCTCAACCTCCTTTTTCATCCCCCGTCCCCCAATAAACGATTGACGGCGAACTTGATGTCGGTGAATGTTAAGGTCTTCATGAATATCCTCAATTCGTTCTTCTTTCAACTATGCAATCAGACACAGACATTTAAAATTCTGAGATGTATTTTTTTAAATGCATTAAAAGAAAGTTGCAGAATATGATCCAAAATCCAAACTCACTCTTCTGACAAGCTTCTCAACTGGATGTTTGTAGTAATGTCGACCAGAGGATTTTTTCAGAAGTTTTCTAATCAACTTTCCATTGGACGGGCTTGGCAACTTGTTTGATGCATTCTGCATGGGCTTAAAACTTCGCCAGTCACTTATAGGCCCACTTGCTATGGATTTAATTGGGATTGGACGGGGTTTCTTTTTGCTGTCCACACTACTGGCATTTTTTTTGTTTTTTTCACCCATCCTGACAATTAATAATATAGCGTTTGATGCAACAAATAATCGATGATAAAAATTCGATTGGGCCGAATCAACTTTTTTTGTTGTAGTCCGTAATTGTAAGGGTTTCAATTTCAACCAAGATGACTTTACAGCTGTACAATCGAATCAAATATAACAAAATTATATTTCCAGTGAGGTGATGATATATTTTTCATTTACATTTTATTCGAGAGTAGCAACAACTATAAACAATTTAATTTTTAGATATCTAAATGTTCCTATAAGAATACAGACTAATATATACACAAAAAGTTTTAGATGAAAAAGATTCGATACAAATCCTACATGTCTTTCTTATTTTTAGGCATAGTCCAAAAACGATGTTCAAATAGGCTTTCTCAGGGTTGCGGATTATTAGCTTTCTGCCATTGCAAAGACTTGATAAAGCAACTTTCCCCATTTCTGTTAGACCCCATCGAAAGTAATTGAATGATGGTAGTTGACATACACAGGATGAAGTACGCGATGAGCACATAAATCCGAAACTTGGAATCCTTTAGAATTTTTAAAATAAACTTATGTAATGACCTCCTCACTCAAATTACAGAGTAATTTAACTGACGAGAGAGAAAATCGCAAATTAATTAAACATTGTACCGGTGCGTCCTTATGAAACACTCGCATTATAGGAGGTGGCAGGTAACTTCGAGGTGGATCAAGCTTCAACAGTTTATCTACATTTCTCATGTGAACCTTTGAAAAAATATTTATGCATAGAGATACGATGCCCAACAATCGTTACAGCGCGAAATATATTTTATCTATGCAAATTACCTCCATGCTAGCATAAAAAAATATCTGGAAGATTATAAGACACACAAGGGCAACCACTCCAGCGCAAGTCATTCCAGCCATTAATATAAATCCGGAATTGATCATGCAAGTCACTAAAGAAATAATCGATCATTGTTATCTAAACAAAACATGTATCTTGGGTTTTGGTATATGTATATTTTTTTATTAAAAATTATCTGCTCACCTGCCAAAATGTATTCAAGCACTCCCAAAAACCAATGAGTAAAAATATTTACCATCCTCTTTTTCACATCTCTCACTCTGAAAAAGCCTGTGCACACTTGGAAGAGAAAGAGGAGAATGATAACATATCCAATTCCAATATGCACAGAAATATTACGATCTGCCCAATTAATTGGAAGTTTTCGCTTGAGCTCCATCACATAAATCCCTCCTAAGGTAAATATCGATGCAGACAGCATACACAACACGTGCATTGTATACCACCAGTACTCTTGGAGAAAAAACACTTTCGAAAATGTCTCTTTGTAGTAGCGACTCACAAAGATGCCAAAAGGAACAATGCAGTTCCATGCAATTATCATTTGATAAGCGTGTTGTCGTCGACCTTGAATCTTTCAATGAAAAAGAAAAAATCCTTAAAAGTAAATTATGAAAACGAGCACTTTTTTTCTTCAAATTCTTTCAACCTGCAACTTTGGAGGGGCAATGAAAGTCGGGTCCGGTGTTGACGGGAGAGCTGGACAGTAGCATCGGTCATCATAATAACTTACATCGGTCACAGGTGGGTATTTCCATAAAACTGCCAAAATGTTCGGCCAACTTTCAATAGGCAGGGGAAAGTTAAGTACCCTTCTCCCACTCCCGTCAGAACATAAATGTCCGTATACTTGTTGAGTGTCATAGCTTTGAGATTGAAGAGGGTAAGAGTGTTTGTGAGCTCTTCCGTATTTTTGATTTGCCCTTCCTTCACATTCCTTATAGTCTAGTTCATTCAAATCATCTTGTGGCTCGATCCCCCAATATAATTTAACAGAAGTTGGGTCCGTGTTAAAAATCGTCCAACTTCTACTTACCACTGCACCATCTGCATTCCAATGTGAAAATGTCAATTCAAGAAAGTTATGTGTAACCTTATTTCAACCACAATTTTAATACCTCGAATAGCATATGCCTCTGTACGAGCGCCAATCATTGTCCACGGGTGAATTTGACTAGGATCTATAAGGTCATTCCGAGTAAAGCCGTAACCATCATGGAACCAAGGGTCTACTCTAGTCCTACCAAAGCCTCCGCATTTTATTGGAGATCTTTGTGTATCCGGACCACTTGGTGTGCCCGCTGGAAAACCTGATAAGTTTTAAAAGACAAAATAATTAATTTAGCACTCCCATTTATTTTTTTTTAATATCCAATTTAAAACAAATCCCCACAGTAAAGCATATTCTCCAAAGGAAGATTTTGCTGGAAGATGTCGTTAAGCCTATAGCAAGTTTCTCTCTCCTTTCCAACGTCTTTTACAAGGAGTTTGATTTCTGGTCCAGAGTCAGGATATGTCTCTGCTATGTAATGCTCAGTGGAGAGAATTTCATGACAATTGATTTCATCCGGACTGTATAAATCTTCCCTGAAAATATCTGACGCTCCTACGGTTTTATCTGTAGGATGAAGAATGGTGTATAGAGGATTCCAACCAAAGACACCTTCTTTTCTAACCCTTCGTTCTGACATTCCACTTAGGCGGACATTGTCACTATCTATTACGTCCATTTCATGCTCTGCAAAATCGTCGACTAGGAGAGCTCTATGGAGAGGAGTTATAATGAATAAGGATAAGTTTTGGGGTAAACTAGAAACGGGTTTGTGATAAAGTAGATTTCTCTCTCACTTGAAGTGCAGCTCAGTAATAAAACTTTCCGGACTTATGGATTGTGAAAATTGCCATGATGCATGAATCTCTTTTATTCCTTTACCTTGTGTGTCGTCTTCAGCATAAACCATCATCATGCCGGTATTCTATATACAGAGGTGTGTTGACAAAGGAAATTATGGGAATTATGGGAAGAAAACGATAAACTAATCCTACCGTGACAACTCTGCTCCCATCAAACATGCAAGGAAACTGGTCATATTTACTTCCCTGATGACAAACCTTGTCTGGAGTATTTTGAACTTTGCAGTTGCAAAATTGATCACCGCATGGAATACTGTTACTGAATTCCCCGACAGGAAAGCCTGTAGCGTCGTGGGCGATAATAAATGCCATTTTGACTAAACCACTGCCCATGTCAGAGCCGCTGAAAGGGGCGTTCCCATTATGGGAGATTTTGATATGAAGCCAATTGTGAAGTCTTTTTCCTTGTACGGTGATCTCGAAAATTTCCAACAAATACGGATTTTCTTTAGCGGTAGAGCCTGCTGCGATGGTATTCAACACAGCGCCACCCTTTACCTTGAGAGGGCCTTTGAGATACTTCAATTCACAGCCGTCTTGAACGGTAAAAAT
>JAHZNA010000971.1:0-13763 GCA_027743935.1 Sinodicranocentrus sp. ZH6 | reverse complement strand
AATGGGAAATGGTTGTTCAATTAAAATTAAAAATCCAATGTTGGGCTCGTTATGTGAAAATTGACGCCAAATAACCTTGCGTGCTGAAAAGCAGAATATTGCTATTGCCAATCTTGTAATGCTCATGTTGTAATAACAATTTATGGAGAAAAATGTTTTTGCTTCAAGTACTTGTAATTGTGTGGCAAATGATGCATTCACTAATAATGTCTTAATTTTATTTAACACTTCCTTAAACTGTCCCTACATCATTATTATTTTCCCACAACTGTCTAAATTTTGAAATATATGTAGTCATTGATCTTGAAATGAACTGCAAGGGCATCACTTCAGCTATTTATAGTGCTACAAAAAGATTTTAATGAAAAGGCCAAAGGGTCAATAAGTACAATGATAAATTATTTTGTGATCGTGCTCCATTAAATGGGCATGAATATTGCGTTTATAAAATCCAGGAGCGACCATCAAACTTACAATTAGTGAGTATGTAAAGTCAGACCGAACATTTATTGTAGTATGGAAACAGGATATGATGAAAAGTTGAGTAAGAAAATAAGTCATCATCATACCATATCTTGTCAACTATACCCTCGAGTGGGGAAACCTTGCAAATTTGTCGAGAATAATAGTTAAGGGAAAATAAAAAATTCAATATTGTACTCATTACAAAAAAATGTGAGCCTACGTAATGTCACATAATATTGTCCATTCGTAAATTAAACTGAATGACATTGTCCATGAGAATTTCCTCAGAAAAAGGTTATTTGCCTAAGAATAATATTATGTATGGCATATTGCTCCTCATTTCATTATATTCAAGTTCAGAATGAATGATACTTTACATTGAGGTTATTTTTATTTGTTACTCCTTTCTTGTTTATTGTTGTTTTGATAATGATAACAAACAGAGTTATGCAATGCAATGCGGATGTGTCAATTCTTTTGTTACCTATTCCGGCTTAACATTCATTCCCTACGGTCAAAATTAGGCTCATCGTCACATTACATCTTCAATTAACTAATGTATTCAAATGTATTATGTAGGTGGTGAGTCAAGTCCATAAAAGGTATAGGAATAAATGTGAGACTTATTGTTTCATCAGTCAGTGGAAGATTGAATACGATTAAATACCAGAAACGTTTTCATGCTTAATACGATTACACCAAAACCGAACGCATTATTAATGCAGCTTAACAATTATTTTTTAAATCAATATAGTTTACAATAGAAAATAAACTTCCTACATGAGACTTACAGCATTAATTCATGGATAATGCTGGCCATATTTATACCGTAGGATGTTCATAGCTTAATTAATCGTTTCTGTCTCTGAGGCGTCTCACGACAAGGCATTATTTCAGCATAAGACATACTAACACGACGTAGGTATGCGGTTTGTCTACATACTTCGATAGGTGCGGCGCTTGTATTCCTATCTTGGAATGAGAGAATGATGATGATGACAGCGGTCGCGAATTTTGTATATTTTCTATACGCATCAATCAACGAGCTATGGATTTTTTTGTAAAAGTGTCACTCCATTGTTGCAGTTGGTTAAATGTGCAAAGCTGTGCGACAATTTAGTTGCTGGGAACATTTTATGCGACAGACAGAGCATGCTCATTTTTGCTTTTTTTAACGAGATAATAGAATAGCTGGGGGGTTTACTGAAGGAAGGTCTTTTTGTTTACTAGTTTTCCTCTTCAGAGTTGAATGAAGAAAAATATTGTGGTAAACATGAATGACTGTAAATTTACGATTTTGTGATCTTTTAGTGACAGTTTCAATTTACCACAATCCCACAATGTGTAAATTTAAACATCTCAATGGATGTACATAGGCAAATAAAATGGCCCAGAGTTCCCTATTTGATATGCACTTCAGTAGTGTTTTTCTCGGCCACAGAAGAATAGAAGCCGTCAAGAAGTCAAATTGGACGTTGATTTCATCATGAGCACTCAGCTTGTTAACTGGCAAACCATGGCATTATGTCGCAACATGTGGTCTCTGTCTTTCACTCTGTCACTTTCAGGAAGCCACGCTTCATTCCGTGTTATGTCACAACAAAGCAGCCAGGGGTCTTTTCTTTTGAACTCGTGTTTAATTCAAATTATTCTGATTCCAGAGAAGTATAAAAACCTCAGAGATGCATTCTCACTCGCTGCCAATGTCTTCCCTATAACCACCTACTACATAAAGTGTAATTTTTTACTATCGGAAATAACTTTGAAGGATATGCTAACACATTGACATAGTGATTTGTCAAGCTGAGCTAATGCAATGACGCAAAGGATTTACCAAATATATACAGTCTTGAAGAGGTGCCCTCGGATGCGGATGGAAATGAGACAGGTCTTGAGGGCAACGCAAATAAAGCTTCAGCTTGAGGAATGACCATCAACTAAACCAAATCCGCAACTGTCTTTTAGAATTTGGATATACCTTAATAACAAACCTTGCTCAGTCGTAAATAATAGTATACGCACACACACACATAGCACACATGTGCACATTAAAACCTGAAAGGAAGGATTCATTTACACATGAATTTATGCACCAGAGTTAGAGTTAGCTCTGCTGGTAAAACTTAATATCATATAATATCACTAATAAAGTCCTCACTTATTCATGCATACTTTTGCTGACTGACTCATTGACTTTTTATAACACACCAGCTCAAAAGACTGGCCTGGTACAAGGTTAAGCAAGACGCAGCAAAAATGGAATTGAATACATGTACACCACTAGTGGGATATATTTACAATAATGCATAATACAAAGAAATATGCTTTAACCATTATTCAAAGAGTTTACTGAATTTTTATTCAATTCACATTCCAGTCCTTCCCAATCTGTCAAAAATATGATTTTTATTTTTCTAGATGAATGACTCGTGGAGTTGGTTAAAAAAATTGTTGTGCATTTGATGAAATAAGGGTTTGAGAAGCAGTAGCAAACTGGTAGCATCGTATTACGCTAACTAAACGAATAAAAAATGGTCTTATGCTGACATCNTTGTTGTGCATTTGATGAAATAAGGGTTTGAGAAGCAGTAGCAAACTGGTAGCATCGTATTACGCTAACTAAACGAATAAAAAATGGTCTTATGCTGACATCATAAATTCTTTAAATAAATCGACAGATCCATTGACAGCTAACACGGAATTCATTGTTCTCGTTGCAAAGAACATTCATGATGGTCAACTTTATTCCTGTTGGTTACACTTGTTTTGAGATGCTGCAGTGAGAGAAAAAGGTGGGATCTTAACCCTTGGGATATGAGCATGGGCAAATCCAATAATTCCAATTCTTATAATTATATGCGTGTGTGGATGTGCAAATTTGCATTTTGTGTCGAACTGCTCGAGAGAAAAAAATCAATCAGTGGAGTTGAGCCACTATGTCATCTGAGTTCGTATTTTTTTTAAACAAAAGTTAACGAACGAACGTGGAAGTTCGAGTTGAGTCAGTAGATTGACGACAGGGCAAGGTTAGGCGCGGCTGCAAACAAAAAGACACTCATTTCCATTTCCAACAAATGAAATTATTATTTTTGCAGTTGCCGCATAAACACACAAAAACCTTTTATCCTCCATTAGAATTAACAAAAAACTCAAGGTTTATTTAAATACAAAAATCCAATCATGCATCCTATCACAAATGCATTAAGTACCGATCCATAACAAAAAAATATTTGAAGTCAAGCGTTTGATGACATTTATTTGTCTATTCCCAGTCATATCCGGCATCCTGTTTTGTCCTAATCAGCTTACATGACTACGTGAGTGCTCGATATTTATGGCACAATCTCATTTTTGTGGATTTTTCATTAACAAGAGAATGCAATATAATAAAAATGGTGATGAGGGTATCTTTTGATCAAGATAGAAGATATATGACAGATATATTGTGACGTGACAGTGACAACAATGTGGCGACGATAATTTTACCACAATTTTGTCATTGAACAATGAACGATGATCGTCCATAATATAATGATAATAGGATAATGCTTACTTTTAGGAAGCGAGGTTTTTCCTTAAATTGTCAAGAAAATGTCATTCGACAATAAGTGAAATCAATGGGATTTTATACGGAACGGACAAAAATTACGAATATGAATTTTACTACTTATCATTACGAATGCAAAATTCTTCTTTATAAATCAAATAATGTCGGACTGATTGATAACTACCTTATAAATTTATGCCATCTATGAAACATAATTTAAATTTTTTTAGCCCCTAATTGTGCATATGCTTAAGCTAATGCGATGCAAAATACTCATGGCGTATTAGGTAAAAAAGAAACCCATCATGCCCAACATGTCCGACATCATCATTTTGTTAGAGATGTGGCTGACAACACTACAGCAAAATATTCCTTAAAAGTCATCGGCAGCGTGAAAACATCGAATTATCCATTTGTTCAACTAAAGTACAGAAGTATGTGCAACAATGACGTGACGCGTGGCAGCTTCTCGTCTGGTACTTGCGTCATGACAGATTTAAACAACATCCGTGTTAACAGAATTCTTCTTAAGTAACAAATGACAAAATATGATTGTCTGGTTGTGGTTGGTCGCGGTTCGGAGTGAAGTCATAATTGAAGGTAGAAGTACTCAAACCTCGCAAATCCCAAATCTGCACAATCAGTCGACACAACTAATGAAGGGGCAAAAAACATTTTTAGCTGTTTTGGATAAAAACAATGCACCTGGAAATGCAGTTTAACTGTAGCTCTGAATATTCATATGTTAGTATGATTATGATTATGAGTAAGCATATTAAATTAACTTTTTATTTCTTGTCAAACATTGAGTCTTACATATCATTTTTCTTAATGGTCTACTGAACAATGGCAAATGAAAACCGTAAATTTATGCAGATATTTTTATGCGATGATGGTATGGTCGTCTTTTTTCCGTGTCTAGTCACTGCTTGACACTACAATGCTCTTTTTTACTTCCATTTCCATCCCACTGTCATACTTTGCTTTTCTTTTCATTAGAAAAATCCCAGAGATCGTGAGCACTGATTTAATTCAGAAGAGGGAATACAAATGGAGAAATGAAAATGACGGAAGACTATAAAGCTCAAAAAACGAATGAAAATCTCAATATTCAATACTTTCGCTCGTTTGCATATGCATAAATATAGAAGGAACGGAAAAGAGGAGGGACAAACACGTCAGAGGCACTCATTTGTTCACTCATTCTTCATTGACTTGATTTGATATTTATGCATTTCTTTTTATACAAATCTGATGGATGCTCAATGACATTGATTTTTATTATCCTTGTTTTCTGTTTTATCAACTCAAATGAATTGAAGGAGGAAAAGGAAGGGATTTACTCGACTAACGAACGTGTTCAGGAATTTGTTGAAAAATGGGACAATAAAACCAGCACACTTAACAGCTCATTCATATATAAGTGCAAAAAAAACTTGGAATATAATAATAATAGCCCGTCAAGGTTTTCAGAAAAAGTGAAAAACACAATAAGCCAACATTTTTTTGTAAATAACTACTCTTCCACACTTCCACGTTACAGTAAAAAACAATGTTATTATCAGTTCTCGGTCGACCTACCCTGTGAAAACCGATTACAAGAAATATGAATAAAATGACTATTGAAAAATGCCTCAACCGTAATTAATTAATTACAAGCCTACTACCTAAACTTAATTAATTATTTTTTGAGAGTCACTTCAATTGTGGAGAGAATCATGAGTAAACAAAAATCTCCAAAGAATAAACAAAAACAACGACAGCTAATTTTTCCTTTTGATAAAAATGCACTCTACACAAGAAAAGGATTTAACCTTCCATATTTCCTTCGAGGGATTACAACTCGAAAAAAATATCCCTTTTAACAGGGAACCCTTTAGATATTTTTTTAAACACCACCTTAAACCGAGCTCTTTGCTGACAAAGCTTAAAACAAACACCCACCAGCGACAGACAACACAGGTTAAATTGATGTATTTGGCATGCAGAGGAGCGTTGTTAAAGCCCTATTCATTTTGTTGTGAAATTAGTCAGTCACTGGTGCATTGTTATTTTAACACAAGTTGACAATGTCAACTTGTCATGTGACATTAATTAGAGAGGCGTAAAGAAAGGAAAAGTGAATATAAAAAAGGGACAAAATACTTATCTTATATAGTGAAAAACGGTATTACCAACAATGTTCATAAATATATCCTCCCATTCACATACATTTACAACTAAATTGCCTTCTTGTTAGCATTCTCATTGAACTAACTGGATTCTTTGTTACTTTTGCTGGGTATGAGTGTATGTGTATGAGTGTCAAAGCTGAAAATTTGCAAAGACGGATAATGACGATGATGAAGACGGTTGACAGACAGATAACCTCAGTTCATTGTGTCTGCCTTAACAATTACTCACACAAATACAAATTAGTCGTTTCCACACTACAGTAAAGAATTACAGGGGCAAAATTTGACGGCTTGTTAAGTATCATAAGTAATGTGTGTACAAACTCACATGTGTGTGGCACAATGTCATACATAAAAACTATTTTTGCAAATGTTGAATGAAAACACTTGACAGACGACAGATAATGTTTTGAATGTTAGGAATGATTATTCCCAATGAAAAGTAGAAATTAGTCAAAGACACAAACACAACTACGAGTATACCATGAAGTGCTCATTCATAACTTGAGTTTTTCAAGCTTTAGAAAATCCATAGGAATTCAAAGGTAAGGGCGAGGACTTTTGAGGAGGACTTTGATTTAGTAACATTATTAGGGACATTAATTTAACTTGATTTTCGTATTTTTGATGATTGTTGTGGTAAGGTAACAAAATGCGCATAACCTTTAAGGCAATGTTATTCCTAATTAGATACCAGTGCCGATGATAAATTACATAGGAGACTTGCTCTCACACCGATTGCCTCTGTGCATGTGTCCAATATCAGGGAATTTATTCATTTTTGTACCTTATTATAGCCCTTTCCTTTCCTAATTGTGGGGTTTCGCTTAATGCTAATAAAAAATTCGAAATGACTTGTGCATATGCACTTTGCAAATTAGAGATTGATAAAATTTAGATGACGTATCAAAGTCGAAATTTATGTACCTATTCAAACGAATTGTGAAGTGGTGTGTAGACGTTTTTAAAAAAAGCAGGTAGCAAAAGAATAATATTGCATTCAAAAAAAGGTAACCTTCTCTGAACAAAAGATTCCTCTCACACTTTCGGTATTTCCTTATCAAACGTTTACTACCTTATACATCCCTTTTGTTAATTACAATAGAAGTAGATATCTTTTGAAAATTGAATTAATTTAATAATTATACCAACTGAAAGGAAAAGTGCTCTTCTTTGCGCACTCACTAAAAACTTCCATGGTTTGAACAAGCAATAAAAAAACAAAACCTCACACTTTCCTGATCCTTAATATGTATAATGCACACGTCTCACAATCCAATTTTACGTTACAAAACATCAATCATATATAAAATGAGATTTTTATCAGAGTACAAGATCATGACTATCCCTTGTCGAAACGTGTTACATGTGTTACATCCACATTCATATCAACATTGTATTTACGAAGATTCCAAGATATTTGCCAATAGCAGGGTAGAGCAAGAAAAATGCTCTTTAAATATTACACATAAGGGCTCATCTCACGAGCATGATAAGCATACCTTGAAATAGTTTACTAAAACAAAAACCCTCAACTATTTTACTTTTACTAACAGGATGAGGGTTTACCCAGTTAAAGGATTTAACTCTTTTATTTCAAGTTGCGCCCATGGTTAAAAGCACATCTTTGTACTAACCTGTCTGTTTCTTGTAATTTGTGAATATTAATAAACGAGCTTGGAATACAGAGGCGTGAATCAAAGCACCAAAGGAAGGATAACAAACAATGCAATTTTTGTAGCTAGTGATAAGTGATAAGTATAGTGCGTTTAACGTATTTATCCACATTAGTTTTTTCATCAATGATAGTGCTGAGCCTCTGAGCTATGCTGTGCACTCCTCAATGCTAAAAATATAAGGGAACAAGAAGAGCCAAGATTAACGGCTACGCTCCAGTAATCCTCAATAATTCATTCAATGTTTTTTTTCTTTTTACTAAAAAAATCATTGTGTCCGTGTATATATATTCGCCAACATATCGTGCAAATGCATTAGGAGCAATCTAGGTCAAACTCTCTTTAAAAAAAAGTAATGTAATCTCGTAAACATAGGTAGAGTATTTAGCCTAATGTCATGTCTGACTGCGCTAATCAACGTACATTACGCCTCTTTAGCTTTTAGCCAGTCACAGAAGAATAATAGCACAGTATGATAAATCATAAAGAAACGATTGTGAATTTCATTCATTTTTTCTGTATTCTGTAATATGCCTACGCTTGCAAGAAAGGGTAATTTTGAGAGAGATGGGATGAGTGACTTGATTGAAACTGGTCACAAAAGGCTGCCTTCTTTCAGTATAAAAGCATCATAATTGCCAAATAAATTTTATTTTGCTCATACACACCGCCACCAGCAAGTTTATAAATACACGTTTTTGATGATGATGATTTGTAATATCTTTCGGCAATGAACTCACAACAGCGCGATTTTTTTATCCCATTAGCGCTCGTTTGGATACAATAAGGAAGATCTTAAAGAATGCAAAGACCTTTAGCGAAATGTAACATTTCATATTATGCTTAGAGATACACCCCCGTAGACAATGTATATTTAGGTATGCAAGTTTGTTCGTGAATATCAAATGGCTCAATTACAATCTCTTGGCAAGGAATCCATACACACTATAACTATATATGTAAATCTCGAACATTTAAGTTTGCTTCTGTGTTCTGTCTCTCAGTTCAGTTACTTGTAAAACATTTGTTAAGTATATTTAATCAATAATCGTAATGATATTATCAACAGAACAATAACACAATCGAAACTACAATACATTTTCACTCGCCTTTTCCAAAAACGCGTCTTCACTCACTTTCATGCAAATTTCCTTTTTCTCGATGATGCGATGTGACTATGACCCTCAGAAAATAATCTGAGCAAAGCGTTTCATTTACAGAGTACCATGAATGAATCATCATGAATGTCTCATAAAGTAACATAATGCTTCATAATTTTAAAATAATACATATCCCAAAAAGTTTAGGTTAATTAGGGAAACTCGTGAAGCCATTAAGGTCATTTGCATCATACTACTCGTTCGCACGTAATATCGCTTCAAGTTTTATAATCATTATATAGCAACGTCGTTCAAAATGTTGGGGTCAATTTAATGCCACATTGCGTGACAATCACTGTTCGTTGTAATCAACGGTATATTCTCATAATACTCTGTTACATGCATGGATAACCGCTTCCTTTCTGGATTTCCCCTCGCAAAAATCTTCAATATCCTTCCGCTTTACCTTAGACTTGACACAGCATCAGCTTAACCTTCGCAAAATGAGAAAATTGACAAAAACTGCCGTTCTTTTTACCAAACTGTCTTTTTGGTCAGTTTTCATTCTTGATAAATACTATCTTCATGATATCATGATCCCAATCAGAATCAATCATATGCTCCGCGTCTGTACAAGAATGTCATTAGTGCCATTTTTTTAAAGTAGAGAGAGGAAAAACACGAAAGAGTAATTAAAGCATGCTATGCGCACGTACAATAGGGAGTTGTTCTAGGAAATCTTGCTTTTTTCCATTTGTTTTTACAAATTAGCCATAAAATATAAAACACAAACCATTTCATAAACCACAAAGGATTTTGATGTTTAAATTTTTTTGGATGCGCTTTAAAATATGCTACTATAAATGCTCGTCGATTTACACATCATCGTTAAATCGTAAACTATTAAACGACTCAAAGATTTTGTGCCTTCAAATTTCAAACCAACCATGTACTTACTACCTTTATTCATTACTATAAGCATAGGTTTCATGTTATATTTACAAAATTCCTGATGCACAAAAAACGCACTTTGCGCAAATAGGTTTGCTCTATAAACTGTGCATTGCGCATTGCATTGTTGTGAAGATAAAAACAACAGATGAGGAATGTGCGTTTCTGCGAGTTAATTCGACTTTAAGCGTTACGGCCGTTGTCTGTAACGAAATCTGTGAGGTTTTTTAGAACCTAGGACAAGCTTACGAAACGAAATGCAGGAAAGTGCGAGTAAAAGTTGATAGCGTCTCGTGAGCTTACTGAGCATTACATCCTGCGTAGATGTATCCCTATGTAAACTCTGCTGATTTCACCAGTTTCGAAGCCAAAAATGTTTTACTCTTGACCTAATTTTTGATATAGAATTTTATAAATAGAATTTCAATAAATAATTAATTAGCAAATTGAAATTTTCTCATGAAAAGTCATTAGTATACAAGTCACGTTTGTAAGATATTTCGAGTGATTATAGCATTTTGGAAAAGGGGGAGTTCTTTCGAGAAAGGACACATGATGGAAATTAGTAAATTACAAAAGTATGTTAGGTATACAATTAGGAATTCAAGTTTGGTCTGTCTGTGTGAAAATCAATGGGAAGAGAAGTTGTAGAAAGGAGTTTAATCAGAGCTCTGTAACAGAATCTTAATTACTTAATTATGGTAGAATTTAAGCTTAGGATAGCATGGCATGTATGGTAGTCGACAAAGCTTAATTGTTAACTAAATCACTGCAAGTACTGAAACCATCAGAGATTTTAGAGGGGAAAATTGACTTAGGCATTATATTATACTGTAATAGTTATAATTTATGCATAAAACCACTCATAACTCGTAATTTCATAAATTCATGCATTTATGCGATCTTTTGTTATGCATTTTAATCAGCCTCACTCTGCCCACAAGTATCGCTCTATTGACCATGTTAGGTATGAGTTTATATAGCTACAACAAATTATAAGAAAATTTGCAAGGGGAGATACACACCGGTTATCATTTTGCATAATGTAGTTTGAAAGATGAGCCATAATCTGTAATGATTTTAATAAATCACAGTGCATACTATAACTGATGATTACCTGGAGCACTCTCCTATAACCACATAGAACTTAACTAATTTACAAGATTTGGACACACCTGCCAGACATGTGTTCAGATATAGGTACTTCGGTCATAACTTTTAATACTCCTACAGACATACTAAAATGTGGAGGTAAACTTCATTCAAACTGCAAGTCATTCTAAATTTAGCGTTATCTTGTGTGCAAACTGCATACGTAATACACAGTTTTCACTTTCGTTTTGGAGTAAAAATAGAAAAGTCGATTTATCAAAGAGATTCATCTATGAAGCCTGTTTTGTTGTGTTACATGAACCTATCTGAAAATCTGAGAATCGAGCCCTACTGAGTTTGAATGAAAATAAAACAGAGTTATGTATTATTCTACTTTTATAACCTGTCAAATACTATTTTTTAAATTTACATGCATGTTTCCATTTTTACACTTCAACGTCGGAAAAATAAATTTAGTTTGAGGTAAAATCCCACCGACTTGTAGAAAGTAACTGGTTATTGACTAATATTAAAATGCATGATATTTCCGATGACAAAGTTTTATTTTTCATTTGTGTGTCATAAGTTTGTAAAAGAAAGATTACCTGCTGATGTAGGCATCAAGCTCGTGATTCGTAAGTATGGCACGGTTTCTGCAAATGTTCTGGAGCACAAGTGCCCTAATCATTTAACAGACGAGAGCATCCTATCACGTAAAGTTACGGCACGATATATAACAAAAAACCGGATATTACTTATGTAGTCATGCAAAAGTAACACGGACCATTTACCTCACCATTCACTAAAATAATTTACACACTTCACAATAACTTCAGCCTCAACATCATTCACTCCTGTAGAACCGTTACTTTCCAGGCGTCAAGGTGCTAGACTCAAGGTTTCTATAAACATTTGAGCAAACACAAAAGGCACACTTTTTTCTCGCAAAGGTCACAATGATTTCACAAGAATTCCACAGGTTTTTCACGGTATCTTGTCACAGGCCGGATTGTGGTTGTGGTGAAGGTCACCTCTTTCAAGTATTTTGGCGACAATCACAATGTAACAATCTTTAAATTGTCATTTGCTCAACAAATAACAGGACAAAATTGTTTTGTCAGTTTCATACAAAAAAAATCTTCACTGCGTATCCTCCTCATACTCAGCTTGGGATATAAACAGCGGCGCTCCTTAGTGCGGATATAATCGCCAAAATATTTTGAGTTATTTGTAGAGTTCCACAATCAAACTGTTGATGTACATGACTTAAAACATGTATCTCTCCCTACATCCTTTCTCAAAAATCAAACATTCTCAACCGATAATGTTCAACATTTTTCTCTCTCCCACTGATTTCAAGTTATTTGCAAATGGTGGTAACCTTGTGGCTACTTAACTTGAAAAAAAAACTTGATGTTTAAATGATTGAAAATATATTATGTTGACACAGAAAATCCTGTGATGTCTTCTGCTTTTCTACAGTCAAAATCGGAGATTAGACGAGGATGCGTCGGTACAATTCTCGCTGTAATAATCTCAACGATGGAGTAGAACTCTTTGAATCTGAAATGAGCATACAGAATCACACATTTTCATACAAAAAATAAATCTTGATCCATATCCATAATCCATAATATTATATATTGTAAACCGCATTTGCTTGCATTCATGAGCACAGCGAAAGCTTGAAGGTTTATAAAAATGTGTAGTGCATACATGTCTGATGAACCCCTAGTATATTTTCAGATTATGGAAAAATTCCCAAGAGCATGGGAACACCAGAATATTAAAAAGTGAGCAAGGTAATTAAATAGCAAATTTTTGCAAATGCATATACGAAAATACTTATGAGTGTAAAACATACAAAAAATATGTGTATACCGTCACTCTCTTGTAAAAGAAGGACAAATCTAAAACTCGTCACTATCAGCTTATATGAGATAACCTAGCCTACTTCATGAACAAACCAAGGGGCATTTCCAATTCGTATTTTTAACCATCATCATCACGTCAAGTTTGCATCTCACACTTTACCTGTATTTTCCACGTACGTGGTGTGCATTCCTATATTACTTCATTTCAGCTTTTTTCCTTTTTTACAAAATGCTGGCATAAATCTAATACAGACTTGTCTATGCCACTCCAAGATTATTTATTAGACCCTGGCCAGTCGGTACTCATTTTTCCACTTTTCCACTCACACTTTTGTTTTTTTTTGCATCCCGTTAAACATTATTGTTTTGTATTCATGATGCGCTTACATAATTATGACAATTTCTATTACATCAGTTGCAAATATGCTGCGCATATCCAATATCCACAAACAAAAAGAGTTGCTACTGCAATGCGGATATTTAAATGATAAATTACGTGTATATGCTTTTTTATGCATTTGCCGATTATCTCTAAACCCTTTTTTCTGCCACTTGTTAATACTGGCATTAGGAATCTCATTAATAGCTAATGAAACTTTTCTGCCTTCATCATATTGTCATCATATTGAGCCGACAAACTTGTTCTTGAATACACCTACAACAATACAAAGAAGCTTTTCCCTTTTCAAAGCAAAAAATGAACTTGGCAGCGGCTAAAGAAGAAGCCACAACAGCAAAACAATAGAGCTTGAACTTGTTCACAAACCCCGTCAAGAGTTATTGATAGTTAACACACGAAAAGGGAGAAGAGGAAAATAAATTACAATATAGCAACTTCTTATCTCCCATAATCTTTGCATAATCTATTTATACATTAATTACTG
>JAHZNA010000970.1:0-31084 GCA_027743935.1 Sinodicranocentrus sp. ZH6 | reverse complement strand
CTCAAGAAACAACGAAGCATTTTAAACCAAAAAGTCTTTTATTCCTCCTCCAAAAGTTTGCACAGGAGCAAACCGCAGATAAAAAATTTCCTTTTTCCTTTCATGCCGCCGTTATTTTCGAGAACATTCGAGAATTTTCATATCAATGTGTTTTGCCCAGCCTTGCCAAGAAGTCAATGCCAATTTGTTCAAAGTTATGATGAATATAATAATAATTAATATAAAATGATAATAAAAGCCTTCATTCGAATTCATCAATGATATTAAATTGGTCGGTAATGACTCGATTTAAATAATTTAGACATGGGGTGTATTTAGTTGCACATTATGAAGTTCATAAAGAACCAACGGCTACACACACCTTGTATTAATTCAAAGGTAGAATTTGCGCTGCATGTAGATTTTAGGCATGCAAGTTTGCTTTTACCTTTCAAGATGTTTCAAAAATGATTTTACCTTCAATGTAAAAGATGTACCGCACACAAAGACACATGAAAACGAGGACAAGAAGGAAGGAATGTTACAAAGGACGAGATTACATATATATACTAACATTCAACGGTTCCTGATTTAATCCGATCCATTAATAATTTTAATGAAGAGAAAACGTTTCATGCAACCCTAAATCCACACAGATATGAGGGGATTATCAGCAAAAAGTAGCTGCCTTTATTGAGCTCTCATTTCAATATAGCTCAATGTTTTTAATCAATTTTTTATAGATAATTACCGAAGTCTCATACACTTATTCCACCAATCCAAAAGCGCCAGGATCAATTGGCTGAAAAATGCCAAGGTCCGATGTTTCATTTATGAAATTACATTTTTTTCAAAAGCAATGATAAATTCGTGTTCAGGTCAAGTTACAATATTCAAAACGCTTTCCTGACTCCTTGGTTTAAGAAGATTTTCCGGATCAATTTGTGACTAGAGATTATATATACCTTCATCATTATGGCATTGAAACAAAATGGCTCCAGTGGGGTTCACTGCCAATCTTGAGGGTCATGAACAAAGCTTGCACCAAGACAAATATGATGCCGAGTTTCTGAGACATGTCTGAAGTTTTGTTGGCGGAGTTTTTTTCCTAATGGGGCTACACTTACCTTCCAAGCATGTGCCAAAATTTGGGAAACATTGAAAAAAGTCTTCATTAAGAAAAGAGACCAACGTCATCAGAATAAGGAAATATTCCTCTGACACGAAAATGTACCATTTCACACTTTACGTCTCATAAAAGAGAAGATAAGTGCTGGATTTTTTTCAGTTGTGCCATTCTTTTAAGATTCTCGACCTTAATCCATCTGTCAACTCTTTGTTTACCAAAATAAATAACTACGTGCGCGAGAGAAGGTTCAAGTCAAAGGAAAAATAATAATCGTCAAAACAATTTCCCGAATTGGACATCGGACCTCGGCATTCTTCAGCCAATGAATCCTGGTACTTGTGGTTGTGGATAGATGGAATATGTGCATAAAACGTAGGGGTAATTACGTAGAAAACATGGTCTGAAAACATTGAGCCATATTGAAAGCTCAATAAATGAAGCTACTTTTTGCTGATAATGCCCACGTATGATTCCAACTATTAAAATTTCTGTTTCAGCGACCCCCTTTTTCTAAGTATGGTATGCTATACAGGTTTAACAGTATGCAAAATGCAAGCATTAATCTAGCCTTACAAATATGCGTCGTGTCGTAACTTTTACCACTATATGCTTTTTTTGAGGGTAATAGTAATGATTTCCCATATCTTGACGTCCGACTTTTCCACGACGTGAGATATCAGACATAAAATGAGCTGCGACTTTTCCCAAAGAAACTGTTATCGTTTTTGCTGGATCTTTGAAAATATGGTGTTGAGTGCAATAAATCAACATGGCAGGAAAAGATGTTGGCTAGATGTGACGTAGGATTAAAGACTAAAAAAGTACGTTCCTTGCTATGGATGATTTTCAAGCCCCCAAGGAATGTTCCATCACAGATTAATCCTTATCATATAGTATTACCTACTTTACAATCCACCAAAACCCTTTGAATTCCCATTCATCTTGTTCCTTCATTCATTTCATGACTACGACATTCAGGCATGAAAGAGGTTTTTTGGCAGTTCCTCTTTTGTTGAAATTAGAATAATGAACCATACAATACACATACTCTGATTGAACACAATTGGTGATTAATGGTAAAGAGACAACTGCAAAAATCAAACGGTTGTTTGATCTGTCTCAGATACTACTAATAGCGCATAATGTAACTTCCTATTCTCCAATACTATCATTTGATAGCCGAGGCAAGATCAGCATATCAGCAATCGCAATCCTTTAAAAATCTACCGTCGTTTGAGAAACTGTGAAATAATAAAAATGCTTTGTAAATTCAATTCCTGAGCGCTGGATCATAATAAATCCATGAATCATTAAAGTAATTTGTATTTCACCTTAATTCAACTTTGAGTTCAGTACACTTTACAATAAAATTTTGAATATTTGTATCTCTTTGACGTACATTACATTAAGCTTTTTGTTACTTTCACGAATTCTAACCATATCATAGACTTGAAAGATTCTTTTTCAGTTCCGTCTTGATTGCTATCAATTGAACGCCACAAAGGGAAATGAAAATGGACGAAGTCAGCTTCGGCTTACCGTTTTAAGTTAAGCGACCACATGCCGCATAACGCACTAGCACTGCAAATTGCAACGTAAATTCGTTCAATGCTAAAATGGCTATGCTCAGTACACACTACGCATAGAAATATAGGAGAACTTTGTTCTACCACAATAATAGCATCTCCAGCAAAAAGTACTGGACAAGTAAATCTAATCAAATATTGATGAGTTGTCTTGTCAGCATTGTGGAGCCTGCCAAGCTCAGTTTATAGTATTATGTAATATACTATTAAATATCAAAGAATATTTCTTTTTCCCAAATGATTTTTACTTCACACTGACAACTGAAATCAAACTCGACACATTCAACTGTATTTTGCTTCCGGCCTTTGGCCGTTGTAAAGATGCGAGTCTATTTCTCTACCCGAATTTCGATATAGAAACGCATTACTTGTAAAGAGCAAATTAAACTATATAGGTACATGGTGTATGCATACATTATTATCTTTGCTGCTTTTCGACTCCCACGCGTTCAAAAAACGATTCGTAAACTGCGTATAAAGTATAAATTTGTATACGAAATTCATAAATCTATTAACTAGAATTATAATTGATTACTGATTATAAAAGCATACTATAAGTTTATTTATTCATGACAAATGCAAAATACCAGAATTGCATTTCAGAAGAGAATCTTCAGTACATATTTGGCCGTCTTCAGTCATTATTGCATAAAATCAACAGTAGTACACATACCAATGCTTGATCTACCTTAATGTATATTTTCATCGCTTTTATGTTTCACACTTATCGAGAGGCTCGATCTTAGCGGAGTATGTTTTCAGGAGAACTTTATGAATGAGATTACGATCGTATATCATTTTAAAAATACTCGCCTACGTGGAAATAACATAATTTGGGATAAGTTCTGTATATGATTTTTATTAAGTGCAGTCCTAAACACACGACATGACGACAACCACCACTTTTGGCTCAAATAGGATCATCAAGGTGGTGCTACTAAACATAAATAATTCACTTTAATGGTATTTGGATCGAACACTGAATAAATAAATGCAACTTCTTTCTTTTTATCAGTCCATTAAAATTATCATATATTTCCATCAAGTGACGTAAGTATAAGACCAGTGCCATCAATTGAAAGCCAAGACTTGTCATGACCGGGTTAGAGTTAAGTTTCCCTTATTCACTCACTTTCTCATAAAGAAGTTGAAGTAAAGAACAACTCTTTTAAAGTTTTAAGGACTACAGACCAATCTTTGACTTTGGATTGTGAGAAGGACAGTACAGTTAAATTCACTCCCTAAATGAGTCGAATTTGGTCTGCTTTCTATCCCAATTCCGTTGTTCACATTATGGTTACCCATACTGGTAAAGATGGCTTGACAATAAAACAACGGAACGGACAATCTTACATAAAACCGAAATGTAAACTTCGACAGTTTCACCCTTTGGATATAATCCAAACCTATTTCAACTGCTGCTGGACAATGCTGTTTTGCCCGTTTCGAATTCTCAAGGACGGGAAACATTACATTTTAAAATATAATACGGTTCAAATGGTAAAAGTATTCAATAAACAGACTGCGTATTCCCAACAATTGTTTTCTTGCAATATTGAAGGTCAACTTGTTCTTACATAAAATGTCTACTTACTATCTAGATATTGTGTGGAGTGCTACATTCTTCAACCATTGTGAATGCGATTTTGGCAATACATGGCGCATTCGAGGAACGAGTGGAATATGATCCAACTGTAGCGTTCATGGTAGCGGAAAGAGCAGCATCAGCGACCAGTCCGATAGTATTTTTCTACAAGATTTGGTTCAAAAGCGAACAAATACACGAGCTGTTGCGTGCACTACAAAACCGTGAATCTCCACTGCAAACAAAGGTGACCGTCAAGCACTCAAGCGTCTGATCTGATATGAGGGAGTTATTAATATAACCAAGATAACGAATATATCTAAATCTCTTTACAATGCATTCAATTTTATAGATGTTTCGCAGACCAGTAGCAGCTTTTTTCATAGCTCGGCTTAGCCTCAGTATTGTGTATGCTTTGGGGAGATATGTCGACCTGTCGTCGTCATTTCATCTTTCGATAAATCCCCTTGCACTTGAGTTTTCTGCATCACAAATGATGTTCAAGTTGTATCAAACTGAAACCTTGTATGAAAACATCATCCCATATGACGAGTTAACGGTCATGCAGAAAATCGCAGCATTCGTTAACATAATCCTCACATCATACTATTCACTTCTTCTGGATATTATTGCAATGTTCGCTTTGTTCAGTTCTTTCGTAGCTTATTCAATCACTTCCGACTTTCAGGATAAACTACATCCCACAGGGATCCCGTCAATGGGGGATAATGGAAAATCAGAAGAAGCTTGGATTCCAAGAAAATTATTGGTGGCAGAAACTACACGCTACAATCTATGAATTTAACAAAATAATTTTGCTATATGGTTGACTAATTTTATCGCAAGCCTTTATATTTATTTACAGCTAATTCAACAATATTACGAAATGAAGCAAAAGCTGAACTGTCTGAACGAAGTAGTTGGGTCAATTTTCCTTGTTGTCTTTTGCTCGCTAATTGCATTCTTCTCTGGGATTGGGATAGCATCTGTGATGATCGATGGAACGTACGACTATTTATGTCAACTAGCTGTTTATGTACTTATCTATACTGTAACACTTGTGCTCGCAGCTGAAGCAAATCACAAAGTACTTTTTTAGAATTCCTATGATATACTTTACCCGTTCATGATTCAAGTTTGCATTAAATTGTCCGTTTTAAAATGTGTGAAGAATTTATGTAAATCATTTTACAAAATGTAGGCTAACAGCTTTAAGGAGTGGTTACTTCTTGAAGGTCGAGGGGAGAGTGTACAGGACATTTTCGAGTATTTGAGAATTTCTGCGGATCAATTAGGGATACATGGTGGCAGATTCTTTGTTGTGTCTTATGGTTTTTTGGGAACGGTAAGGATATTGTCTGTTTGTCTGCCCTTGTATATAAAAAAGGAAGTTTGTTTGCGTTCTACTCATTGGCCAGATATTATATTGTGTGCTTACTTTTCACGTAGGCTCTAAGCGTTATTTTGACATATTCTATAATCATGATTGATTTCCAAAGGGTAACCATCTTTCCTGGACAAAATATAACTTTACATTCACGTATGAAGTATGGATAGGAAATGGATGTGATGCACAACCAGTCATGACTGGAATATATATTGGTGTATGGTTTCACAATTTTATTTAGTTCCATGTTTTAGGAATGTGTACTGAATTCAAAGGAAATAATAAACGGTACTTACATATGGTTCTGTTCTGACATGATTATAAGAATTACCAGAGCGAAGAGCGACTATTCAAGTCATAATCATAATCGACTCTTAGATTTTATTTCATATCAACCCCAACTCAAACCATCCTTACAAACCATTCATCTTGATCTTGACCAATATTCCGTGCTCTTTCATATTCACGCTTTGAAGTATGAACGAAAACAATATTACTTAACAATACTAGCCCTGTCCTGTTGTACGAGAATACAGTTTACATTTAATTTTTGATGTACTTATAACCTAAACCTAGATTAAAGTTGGGTTGTGGTCAAAGTGGATTTCATAAACCTTTTTGCTAAAATACTATTTTGGTAGCATCAAAATAGAAACTTCCAGATTTAACCAATATCACGTAATATGCTATTTGTATTTACGGTAATAATTGTAATTACTGTAAGTAATACATCAAGTAAAGCGTGCATTTGTATGCACATATTTTATGCAACATAGTAAGTTGAATATGATCAATTGAGCTGACCATTATTCGATAAAATGCTTTTACACGCACGTACAGCTTTTTCATGATTGTTGCTGCGAACTAATAGGCACATTTGACGGCATTACCCCTTGGAATGTAGCTCTCCATCCAGTTCCTGTATTGTTGGAACTTGTCTTATAGCGAATTTCTGCCATATCCGTGGTTCCAATATAAATTGCTGGTACGTCCTAAAGATTTTCAAAATAATAAACTTAAATTGCAATCCGGTGGAATAACAACTCTATTCAAAGTTTACAAAACTTGTACCCCAGAGCAATATCTTGAGAAAAGCGATGTCGCTCCGTTAGGATCATGGGAATCCATATACAATATTTCCAGGAAGTCCGTCGAGCAATCTCCGCCAAACATGAAATCTAATAATTAAACTACATCATTACCCAACTGGAATTAATAACGAAGTATGTTTGTTTATCGACCGAAGCTCACTTGTAAACTGTATCTGAATGCGTAGACCGCCTGGTACTCGTAATCTCCATCTACAGTCCATATTTATAGAGTAATTTCCAGGGTACATAGGACTTGTCAGACTGCCTCCTGTATGGAAAATGTTTCCACCACATCCTTTTCCTGTTTATATATTATAAAAGCTTTTTAAATGATTCGTTTTAAGAAGTCATCATGTTTCCCGAAAGTATTCGTATACCGGCGCTCGTTGTTGTGTACGTGACATCATATCCTCGAAGTGGGTGCATTCTTGAGAAGAATTTAAAATACAGTACATTAGTGTTCGAAAATACTGGGTCGGGAATTGTGGTTCCACAGTACTGTCCTAAAATTGACCCACTTGGACTGCCATCACGAATCTTGGAGTAATATTCAAAATTAAAACGTTAGTTACAACGAGATTGCATTATAGCTGAATTCATTCAAATATTCTAATACGTCCTCGTACTTCAACTGCCGTTTCTGTACAAGTTTCATCCGTAGTAGATACAATGGGCAATTTAAATGAATTAAAATATAAAGAAATAAATGTCCCATTAGGAGCACGGATAGATGACAGACAGTTGGAAAATATAGGTGTAAATGTAGGCCACTCAGGGCTGAAAATTCGACCTTGAGAAGCTTCGTAGGTTCGGTTGCAACCTGAAAGCACACAATGATAAAGCGTAAAATTTAAACATACATCGAGTACGAATTCAAGCACCTCGTGGAGTGATAATACGCAGTATTGTACCTGCAGTTTTGTATGCTATTTTAAAACCCTTCCTAGTTCCACTTCCGTCTGTATGAAATACGATTTCCGCAGATCTGCCAATTGTATAGAAGTCAGGAGGTGTTTGACTTCCACAGTACCTGATGTCTTGCACTATTGATTCCTAAAATGTTTAAATAATAATTGTTTAATCTATCTTACACATAAATTTTATATTAGGATTTCATTTGATTACCATGCTCAGATTCAAATTTCGGAATCTCCAGTCCGTTACTCCATTACCAACAAATAGAAGTGGTCCAGTAATTCCTTCTGGTGTTGTATACTTAGATATATCACCAAATATGCATTATAATGGCGTAAATACTTCTTTGATAATTAGCAACTACGGGCGTATAATTAGTTACCGATGAAGACACATCCCGGATTTCCAGTCTATCCTTCTCACAATTTGAGGTCGACTCAATATCTAAATCTATAAACATGATGTCGACTTCGTCATACTGTCTAGCCGCATCAATTCTCCACAGACAACGAACGTTATTGTCATAATTTGAAGGATAATTAGGTGACTGATGATATTGTAAAGTACTAGTTGCTTCCATAACCAACTGTCCACATGGTGCTAAAATCACAACAATATTAAATTATCACATACACATACATTTTGTACAATTAATGAAACATTTCCTACATGGTCGACTCGTAGCGGATAGCGTAAAACCAGCAAAATTCAAGGATCCATCAGTAACAAATCTGATCCACATAAAATTACGCGAAGATATTATCTGTGAAGGGATTGAAGAACCACACAGTTTTCCAAGTAACAGGGCATAAGGACCCGGACCATCACGAATCTATCATAAAACAATTTTCACTTAACTCTTTAAATTTGCTTTAAATTTTTTATTAAAGCCATTAAGAGGGGAGACATGACACATGACTTACCTCAAGATAATCAAACGGACATGACCCATATTGATTTCCCTCAGTAATGTTCTTAATTTGGCTTAGAGATCCTTCCAAATTGAAGGAACTAAATGTTACCTCGATGGAATTGAACTCTGGGCCTACTATCAACCACTGGCAATCCAAATCACTTTCATATTTTCCATTTCCATCTAGATCTATGCTGCGTAAAGTCACAGGCCCTGCTGTAACATTCTTATTTCCGCCACAACCTTGTACCTCACCTATTCATGATGATGATTGAGCAACAAAAGTATTTTTTTCCATTGCATCTATCGGTTGTTACAGGCATTCTAATAACTTCAACTATATATTTTACTCACCCACGGTGAAATCTATAGCAGCTTCGAACCCACGATGTTCAATTATAAAATCAGTCTGGAAATTCACAGTCATACTATTAGATTTTGACTGAATTTTTGGAATATCATTTGTGAGATTTCCACAGTAAGTCCCAATCAGTTTTGTGCCATCTATAAGAGAGCCATCGTAAAGTCGCACAGAATCCCAGCCACAAATGTAATGAAATTCCATTTCAAGAAATTTAAACCTGTAAAACCAGTACAAAATACAGCGCGTTGCTCTAAACGAGATTATAATTTTTATCAACATTAAAATTACTTAAAGCGGACAACTTTCTCCAGTGGACCCTTAACAATCCATGTACAATTCATATTCGATGCAGACGCAAGAGGATGTCCAGGCGAACGAATTATTCGAGGAGTTGTAATCTCACCACCACATTCTAAATTTTTAAAATTAACGGTCTCAGATGTGTAATTTAATTATAATACAATACAATCCAATGAATTTAAAATCTAGTACCGAATCTACTGTATTGCACTCTAAAACCGAAATTCTGATAATTTGGTTGATACGAGTATGATAAAGTTGCTGATCCCCTTGCAACGAAAGCCGGAGGAAGAGTAATGCCGCAAAAAGTACCACCCATCCGTTGTACATTAGTTGAATTACCTTCCCACACAGTGACATTAACTCGAGGGCATTGCTGATTGATCTCACTTCCAGTAGCTACATATAGGAGAGGAGCTAAAAGTTTAAAATAAAGAAATGAGCAGTTATTTGCGAGCACGATACATTGTTAAATTATTTTGAAGTCATGTCTACCTCGAATTTCAAAGGGTTCCAGGAACTGTAACATAATGTAATCGTCAGAATGCCCGTTCACGACGTAATTACAAGTGTAAGCCCGATAGATTGACTCCCAACCCATATAGCCCCAAAACCGCCCAGGATTTGCAAAGTTTGCATATTGGTCAAAGTGAGCTGATCGTATAATACCATTAGGTTCTTCAAAGACTCCGCCACATGGAGAGTACCAATAAAGGCGGAAACCATCTCCATTTAAGTTCTCATTTGATTTGAATACAATTTTCACTGACAGCGCAGTAGTATTAATGGCTGCAGGTAGTTGCCTTCCACAAAATTTCCTCATTGATACCCAATTAAGAGATACTTTTTTAAAAATCTTGTAAAAATATTCAAAATTTAGATAACAAACAAAAGTAACTACAATTGCGTCAGATTATGAACTTAATTAAAATATTTTCACCTCAACGGAATCCTTCGAACAATTTGTTGAGTTTTCAACGTCAAATCGAGAAAAGAATACAACATTGACTGTGTAACCTGGCACTGTCTCAATTATCCATTCACACTCCATGTTAGGGGGATACTTTCCATCCGCTGGACTAGTCCGAGGTGAAGCAAACTGACCAAATTTCCTGTGTAACGTTCCACCACACCCTAGAAAGCGTATTCGTTAAGCAAATAATTGTAACAAACAATGGGATCTATGAGCATGCACGGAGTGAGTAAATCTAAAGAAATAAATGGGAATCATTTACCTCTAGAGACTTCCTCTAGTACTAGATTAAAGCCTCGTCTACTTCCGTCAGCATTTCCATCAGAGTGAAATTCTATCCACATTTCATTTGCCATGGATGTAATTTCATTTGGTAATGGCACGTTACAAAATTTTCCTAAAAGTGGTGAAGTCGGATATTTTCCGTTTCTAATTATAAAATAATCCTTGTCACAACCGTCTGTTCCGTGATGGTCATCGAGATCTACGTCGTAAAACATCACTTTTACTTGACTTCCCCTGGGGAATTGAATCACCCAAATACACTCCGTATTTATTGCATATGGTGAAGGGTAATTTTGGCTTGTAATATTTTCATCTGCATTGTAGATGGATCCCCCACAAGGAACTGTGCGATAAGAAAGGCTAAAGGAGGCATTTACATCCTCAGACTATTAAAATACAATTATTACAGAACTTTATGGATTAATCTCTAACAACAAAATTAAACTAAGTCTTCACGGAGCTTACTTTATATTCCACCGAAAACGCACTGCCAGGAAGGTATAATTTTTCATTGGTCATTGAGCCACATAGACTTCTCCATTGGTATCGAGTGAAACTTTCTGCGATAATTTTATTTTTCAACTTTAGCGCACCGAAGGTATTTCTATTTCACCAATAAATTCGTATCGAATATACCTGGAGTTACTTTTAAAAAGCCATGAGAGCACAACGGATCCTTTTGTCCCCAACTAGGAATTTGTAGCTGCTGCACGGTTATAATTGTAGTACCATTACCCGAAGTCTGACTGACACCTTTCGACCATTCGCATAAAATATTGGTAGTTGTGTTGGGAGTACTAGTGGTAACATTCGGAGATGTAATGTTGCCTTCATCGGATTCTAACCTTCCTCCACACACCGTCGGCAAATCAGTGGTATATCTTAACTTAAATCCACGGTGAGCAATGGAGCCATCCGTTCTGAAATATATGGTGGCTTCGCTAAAAGTAGTTTCAACAGCAGGAGGAATATCTGATCCACAAAGGCTACGATTGTATAATGGGGATCGAAAATATCGATTTACACCCTGATAAACCTGGTAAAAATATTAGAAAGTGATTAATATAAATTCGCAGCATACGAAATTATATTTTTTCTAGTGCAGCTATTAATTTTATGCTACCCAAAATTGATCGGCAAAACAACCACGTTTTCCAGAACTCGAAGAAATTTGTTCTTCGAGATCAAAATCAGAAAATTCCATACGGATTCTGCGTCCAGGTTCGGCATATATTCTCCAGACGCAATACACATAGTGGGGATATGGTTGTGGGTATCCTGGGGACTGTACAAATCCAGATGGAGTTCTCAAAGTACCTCCACAATCTATTTTTAAAATAGTAAGTACATCATCGCATCGCATTTCTCTCTTCCATATGAGTTTAAATGTAAGTTTAGTTGCATTTCTTACTCTGTCTAAGCGCTCTGTAGCGCAGTTTAAATCCCATACCAGACGCCTGTTCTCTTTGTCCGTCACTAGTAAATCTTATTTGAATTTCATTCGATCCAGCTTGTATTCTATTTGGTAACACGTTATCTGATCTTCCGCAAAATGTCCAGTTTCTTGGGTTGATAATGTCTATTCCAGTTAAAATTATTGAGTTTTCAAAAATTCTCTTAAATGCTCATTAAAATTTAGATGCTGACTGCTCTGACTAACCTGCAGCACTTTGTTCCGAAATATATATTTTATCTCTGGTACAATTAGTGTCACTAGATCCTAGATTAAAATTCTGGAATTCCAGAATAAGATAATTCCCACGAGGGGCTTTAATTGTCCACAAACAGTCCATATTAATCTCATACGTCACTGGAAAACCTGGGGAGCTTATTATTCCATATCTACCCGTATGTACACCTCCACAAGTCGCTGAAATAATTATAATAGGGGTGAAAGATAGTCAAACATGGCTAACCTTCAAGAATTTTTCGTTGGGTACAGTTCTAGTTCTAACTAACCAATTTTGACTTCCGCCTTAAATCCATTTCTTGGTTCTGTAACATCGGTATAGTACCTGAAGTACAAAATATTTCCGGTAGATTTCAATGTTCCAGGCATGTCCCTACAGAATACTCCAAGCTCTGGTGCAATTGCAGTGCCACCATCCCGAAGTTCCACCCCGGCTCTTTGGCATCTAATAAAATTTACATAATTCGCGCAATATAACTCTTAACTCATACATCCATTTAAGTTATGATTTTGATATGAAGTTAGAGAAAATTCAAGAAAATGAACCCCGGAGAAGTTGTCAATTGAAATGACATCAGAAAATCCACTTGCACGGCTTCTCCCTGTGGTGCTGTAAATATCCACTCACATTCTGTAAATGGAGGTGGAATTTCTGGAAAATTCATGGATTGTATAACAGTAGATGGAGCTTCATCAGATAACTGTACTGTTCCTCCACATGACGCTGACACTTCTTCATATGTGAATGCAAATCCCTGAAACGTAAACAATGGGAACATTTTGTCATAATAAACTACAATTATATAACACCATAAAATCTTGACAATCAACACTGTAACGACCATTTGCAAAAAAAGAGTGTATGTCTCAAGTCACAATCAGATAAGCGTCTGAATTAAACTTACAGTTTGAGAAAAGTTGAAAATAAAGTCATAAAACTCATTATCAGTCAAAGTACCTTGCCACCGTGTGTCCACGAAGTAAAATGCACAAACAAATGGTTCCCATTCGTTTCAAGGACTGCAGGAGCTGTGTTCCCACAAAATCTTCCGCTTCCGAGGAATGGCGACTCATCGTTAGCTCCATTTCGCAGCTGTGTCAATAGAGAAACCAGTACTTTTGAAAGTCATATTTTAATTCATTTTTTTAGATTTCTCTTACAATCAACTGATCAGTAATGCATTGGCCGGCAGCGCTGTATATTTCAAAAACAGGGTTGAATGTAATACGGATCGTTCTTCCTGGGCGCACAACAACATACCACAGGCAGTTCGAGTTGATGTAGTTGTTAGGATAGTTGGGACTCGTAATTGTGCCACGAGAGTCTCTAACATAACCACCACACTCTAAAACCAGAAAAGAAACGAAATCAAATGAAAGCGGAGGAATTCATGGAACACAACCATTTAAAGTGTTTCCCGCACCAGTAGATAAGGTGAAGTTAAAACCCATGTTCCAAAAGGCACCATCAGTAGTGAAAATAATTCTTAAAAAGCGTCCCGATGTTAGGTAGCTGACACCTTGCATATAATACTGGCACAAAGTTTCATTTAACTGATAATTTGCTGTTCCTCTCACACCTAAAGACAGACTTTGTTAGTTAGTACAGATTACAACAAAATGCCAATTTACACAAAACATTTAAATCCATAAGAAGAAAACCTACCGTCATAAAATTCTACTTTGTCAAACAGACATAAACTATGTCCCTCGAGAGCCAAGGTCTCGATTTTAATACGTATTTTTGTGTTCCTGGGGGAATCGAAATTCCACTGACAATTCAAGTTAGGAGGATAAGATGACGGATAACCTGGACTGAGTAGAG
Source organism: Sinodicranocentrus sp. ZH6 (assembly GCA_027743935.1). Classification (NCBI taxonomy): domain Eukaryota; kingdom Metazoa; phylum Arthropoda; class Collembola; order Entomobryomorpha; family Entomobryidae; genus Sinodicranocentrus; species Sinodicranocentrus sp. ZH6. The sequence continues at coordinate 17,062 of JAHZNA010000970.1, read as the reverse complement.
TGGTCGCGTTGTTGTGAACCAGAGAAAAGTTGCCTCCGCATCCTGATCAATAGTAAGAATACGATTACTGGGCTTCGGGCTTAATAAAACGTAGCTTAAATGATATTTATAACAACAGCAAGCATACTGTACCTGTAACGTTTGTTTGAAAAGTTGCTAGTCCTGAAGGTGCTTGAACTTGCTGCCATTGGAGGAGAAACGAATTGTACCAACCTGTGCGTACGTACTCTATATATATAATATTTCCTGTAGATATCACAGGATCGGGTTTACTACGAGAGCAAGCGGAAAGGAGCACTGGAGAATTTTCATCGTATCCATCATAAATCTAAACGTGAAATTTAATTGGGAATTATCAGGATACATGAATGCCATAATACGAAGATATGAAGTTTAAAAATTTACTTTGCCGGAATAAATTATCCTTTGAAATTGCATATGAAACTGCAAGCAGCAATTATAAAATTTTACATGGAAGGTTACCTTCATTCTGCTCACATATTCAGGACAACTTTCCAAATCGTATGAATCAAACTCAAAATTGAGAAAGGCAACTTGCACGGCATATGTTTCATTAACAGTTACGCGCCAGGTAAATGTTCCTAATTCGCTGAATGGATTAGGATACATTGGCGACGCAATTAACCCAGTAGGGCCACTCAACTCAACTCCATGGACTGAAACCATAATGCAGACATTTATAAATGCATGCATATGTACATTATTGGTCAAAATACCAAATATTGTAAGTGAAGGACTTGGTTCGTAAAAATTGGAATATACCTAAATTGAAATCCGCCCAAAACCCAGGTAATTGACCTTCAGCATCCGTTCTGAAAAGGACCCAAAGCTGCTCTGCTACAGTTATATTACTAGGGATTTCATTTCCACAGAAATGGCCAAGAAGGGGACCAGACGAACTACCTTCATGTACCTCAACAAAGTCGCCATTGCAAAATTCGCTAGATTCAATTTCAAACCGGCGGAAGCTTAGCTGAACTTGGTTTCCAAAAGAAGCTTTGACCACCCAAATGCATTCAACATTTGCAGGGTAGCCATTGGGGTAATTTGGGCTTGTAAATGACCCGTTTGCAGCAGTTAATATCCCACCACAAGCTGTTTGCAATGAATAAATACAACCAATAATGATATTACATTTACACATTAATTTTACAAACTGCCATCAATAATTAACCATGAGCTTCGCTTAAATCCAACCTGAAGATGAAAAGTCGTAAATTGCCCGGAAACCATGCCCGTGATAATATTCTCCAACAATGCGTAGAGTAAGAGAACTTCCACGACTCGTCATTGAAGGTGGCATTGGACCAGAGCAGGCTTTGTATAATGATGGAGCTTCATTATCTTCTCCATCCAAAACCTCGACGTAATTATGAGCACAGTTGTCAGAACTGTCCATTGTTAGATCCATATGAGTAAATGTTAGTGTGACATGGTCCTCTGCAGACGGTGCAGCAACGATCCAACTACAGTTCACATTTCCATTCATGGCTGCCGGATAATTTGGAGTCTGGATAACTTTAAGTCCCCTGTCAGTTAGACGAGCTCCACAGCCCTTATTTCATTGACAAATACAATAATGCATAATTATAAGTCCCCTTAATAAATACGATTAGAATTTAGTATATAGATAAACGCATATGCAACGTACAAAACTATATCGTGCTTTAAAACCTTTCCCCGCAGCACTTCCATCAGTCTTTAAGCGAACTAGCATTTTATTACTGGTAGATTTAATGACTGCCGGATCCGGTAGCTGATTACCACATTGCATGAGCAATAAGGGGTCTGATACCCAATTTCCGTCGTATATCTTTACAACAACATGATTAGTCATTATTTTTAATTATGATAATTCGACCAGTTGTAATTAAAAGAGTACTTACCGCAACGTGGTCATAAGTACAATTGATATGCCGCTCAATATCAAATTGTTCAAATTCTAGCTGAACAATATGATTTTGATCAACAATTATTAACCATGAACAATCATCGTTGTGATCATAATTTCCAGGAAAGTTTGGCGAATAAATGTAGCCCGAAGCTGCACGATAAGACCCTCCACAGCCACCAGAAACTTGAGATATGCGGCCATTGAAACCCCTGTTGGCGACACTACTATCGCTGTAAAATCTAATATACATATTATTCCCGTGTGAAACTATCATAGTAGGAGACTGCGATGACACGGCTTGACAGAGCCTGTTTAAAAGAGGCGACGTGTCATCTGGTCCTCCGTAAACCTGAAAGTGCACGCAGTAAGCGTTTGTATGGATAAGTGAAACATTCCATCAAGACGGTAAAAAGAATGTTTGAAATGACTGAAATCAAATTATTTCTCATACTTCAAGTCCGTCCCAATGGCACTGGTGAGCAGTCTCAATGTCCAAGTCATAAATTGTTAAACGAACTTTTGTTCCTAACTCGGTAGTCACTCTCCATACGCACTCCACATCGTGAGGATAGCTTCTAGGATAGTCTGGACTTCGTACAATCCCATACTCTCCAATGATGCGCCCGCCACACCCTAGTTTATTAAGAAATACGTAAAGTAATCTTATAGCAAATTAAATCCAACAATTACGCTACAAGTACCGTATACCGTATTGTCTCCATTCCAATCTAAATCCATTGCTTGCATGGCTATAATCAGACACAAAAGATACTGCTACTGTATCTTTCGTAGATGAGACGAGAGTGGGGCGATGTGTTCCACAGTAAGTGTTAATAACAGATTTGTTTTCGCTGTAGTCTCGTTTCCATTCACTAATCTATAAAAATAAAAGTATATGGTAGCTTTTAACTATGCATTGCACAACTTTAAACCCTCATTTGTTCGTTATAGGTTGGTAATTAACACAATCATATTGCTATTGGCTCGTACAGTTCGTAATTCGGCATGAATTAAAAAATAGATGCGTTTTAAATATTCGAACGAAAAAAGTAAAATGTTCAAAGTAAACTGTGCAGAATTAAAATCATCCTAACAGATACAAAGATGAATAGGCAAAAATAGATCACCTGGAAGGATATCTACAAATAAGCGTAAATGCAGACTTAAACATATATTTACCCAGAAGGTTAGAAGCATTCATATACTTACTTGAACAAAATCGTAACTACAGTTTCCTCTGTAGGGTGCCTCTATATCGAAGTGTGAAAATGAAGCGTTCACTTTATTACCCTTACTAGCTTCAATTGTCCAGGTACAATTTCTGTTGTGTGGATATGGATTTGGAAAGTTTGGACTTTCAATAACACCCTGAAATCCCTTCAGTATACGATTGCAAACTGTGTTCAAAATGAATTTAACTATAAAAAGAAGCTTTGGTATAAGATTTATCAATCTCAATGAACAATTTTCTCACTTAATCGATAGTTTAGTTGAAATCCTCTGCCATTGGAGCCAAACCGACTCACAAATTTGACAGTAACGGAGCTGCCAGTTGATTGCAGTGATACGATATGATCCTCGGAACAAAATTTGCCTAATGAGGGAGAGTTTCGTTGAATGCCATCCAAAACCTATACACGTTTTGCATTATATTCCGCTCAATTTAACATCAAAACATTAAATTCAAGTTAACGGGATGAACCCCACCTCGACATGCTCCCCCCAACAAGTAGAGCTAGAATGCTGAATATCTATATCAACAAAACTAAGCTGAACGAGGCTTCCTTGATTAACATTAATTTTCCATATGCATTCCAGTCCCGTTTCATACGCAGATGGATAGTTTGGGGAAGATATGGATCCAGAAGGACTATTCAGTACTCCTCCACAACCTATTACATCAAACAGGTAAAAAGTATGTTGAACTTTGAAACACACTTTACAAGCATGTATAAAATATTGGATCTGACGAAATGGAGTGAAAATCCCGATCCCTAAAAAAGAATTTCATTAAATTAAAATTACCCGTGGATGTTGCATCCCAAATAATTTGGAATCCTTTTCGAACATGAGATGAATCTGATTTGAACTTTAGGTACAAACTATTTGTAAATGACGGGATCCTTCTTGGTGGTAATTTGCTTCCACAATACTTGCCGATCAATGGAGAAGTTGAAAATTTGCCATTTCTAAGTTAATTGGAAACAACACGTAACGAAAAATTGAAACGAATCTAGTACTTTTAGTGAACAAAAAACGAAGCAGAAATAAGTGGAATATTTTACCTAATTTCTAAGTAATCGAATCTACATGTGGCACTTTCTTCCATGTCGAAATCCGTTATGTTAAGTTGTATTTGACGCCCTCTCGGAGCTGTTATCACCCAATTGCATGATTTTCTGTTAGGATACGTGTTTGGATATCTCGGAGATCTGATTACTCCAAATTCAGTGAAATAATTTCCTCCACAGGCTAAATTGCAAAATAATAAATTTTTCATTGCAATTTAGCGGCTTGTATGATTTAAAGAAATGGAAGACTGTAATACCCGTGCTTGCATTCAACACTCTGTAATTTGCCATGAAACCATCATATCCAACACTATGGTCGGATTTGAAGAATATCGTTAATGTCGTGTCAGATGAAGTAATTATTGGAGGATGGTCATGTCCACAATATCTGCAGATATTCATACTTTTTGAAACAACTCTGGTCATTGAAATCATTATCATAACAAACTATCTAAGCAGTTGGTATCATACCTTCCAACTAAACTACCGTTAGCAAACATTGTTGAATTATCGTAAATTGCAACAACATCATATCCACAGCTGGAGCTTGACTCTAAACTGAATGTTTCCCATGTAAGTCGAACGATCTCACCAGGACTGCCTCGTATTACCCACATACACTGAACTCCGTGTGGGTAAACTTCTGGATGTCCAGGGGAAGAAATAGTTCCATTTGATCCTCGCAGGATTCCTCCGCAACCTTAATAACACCAACTATTAAATAAATCTAAAACATGAAAACTAAAATTTAAAAAGTTTCCATTGAACCTGTAGCAAATGTAGAATAGTTGGCAAGAAATCCCCGGTTTTGAATAGAACCGTCAGTTTTAAAACGCAACCATAAATAATTATAAGACGATGTAATTAAGTCCGGAGCTGCTTGAGGAGGGCCACAATAATGTCCAATGAGTGTAGAGTTTTCGTTATCCCCATCTCTGATCTATTGAATAAATAATTGAGGAATAGTAAAGCTTGCCATTAGCCAAATACAGCTAGTTTAAATGTACAGTGAGAATGAGCTTTGCAATTTTACTTCTAAATAATCAAAGTAGCAGTTAGTGTCAAAAAATGGGGGCTCAATATCGAAATCCAAAAACTGCAGATTGATCCCTCGTCCAATTGGTTGGCTTATCACGAAAACACAATCTCTGTTTTTAGGATAATTTCCTGGGTAGTACGGAGACCTTAAAACTCCGTCCTGTCCTGTCAACTCTCCACCACAAACTAAATAACCAGCATTTTATTCATCTAATTAAAAATAAATGATGCGATAAAAAATCAGCGTATTGCTTCTGCTCAATAATATCACCTGCTTCATATTTCGCCGAGAATCCACCTAGGGCAATAGATTCGTCGGATTTGAACCTTATAAACAACTGATTGCTTGTAGATTTAAAAGTAGGGGGCACATTTCTTCCGCAAAAACGACCAACCATAGGACTTTCCAAAGAAGATCCATCCCTGACCTGGTCAATTAATAATTTTGTTAAATTCCAATAATAATGTCGACTGAGCACATGTATTTTACCCAACTTACCTCCACGAAATCATACCCACAGCCGGTATAACCGCCTTCTAATTCAAATGTTAAAAATGTCAAACTGATTTTATCGTCATTTGTAGGAAGTCTAATCAGCCAATCACACTCCAGCCCATGTGCGTACGGCTGAGGATGATGGGGAGAGGAGAGAACTCCAGTAGCTGAAGTAAGTAGTCCTCCACAACCTGGAATTCCTGGAACTTCCGAAAATGTTATAAGAAACCCTTGATCCGAGCTACTGTCATCCGTGTGTAAACGTATGGTTAAGTATGGTCCAGAAGACGTTATTGGTGCAGGTATTGTGGTGTTGCACAGTTTTTCTAAGACTGGCGCAGTATCCTCCAGACCATCTCGAATTTCCAAATAGTCGAAGGAGCAATTCGGATGAGTTTCTAGTTTGAATGTGGCAAATGCTAATGTCATTCTTTTAGCAAGTGAAACTTTAATTTGCCAAGTACAGTCCCTGTCATGTGGGTATGAGCCAGGATATCCAGGTGACATAATGGATCCATGTGTTTGATTTTCAATAACACCTCCGCAGACTGAAAATCGCCAATTCATGCCACATATTAATATTAATTTACCAGCACATCAATATACGAGTGTTTTAGACAAAACATAATTTTAGATATTTTCTCATTGTTGCGTTAAGTTCTAGTTATTTTCTAATCTTCTTGCTTGGTTCGGTTGTATTCCAAGTAAAATCAAACCCCAGACCAAACACATTGCGGTCAGATCTAAAAGTTAAATGAAGTGTGTTGTGGCTGGATACAATATTTCCACCCCTGGGAAGTTCTTCTCCACAAAATCTTCCGAGAAGGGGAGATGCAGAGTCAGTTCCGTCACGAATCTGTAATATTAGCAAAATTAGAATTTGAGCTGATTGGGTTTCGTAAACAAAGGGAGAGTATCATAATTGAGCAAATCTCATACTTCAAGATAGTCATAGGAGCATCTCATTCCACCCTCTAAATGAAATCGCGTGAACGTAATATTCAACACTTTTCCAGGTGTTGTGCGCATCAGCCATTCGCAAAATGCATTATGATTGTAAGTTGATTGGGTTTGAGGATATCGTAATGAACCTTCCGCAGTATCCATGTATCCACCACAGCCTAATAAAACAAATTTAAAAAAAGGTTGAAGTTTCGAGAGCCATTTACGATTAGCTAATTTGCATAATATTCAAATGAGCTAATTCATACTTTCAGCTTGACGTTCACATAAATCGCCAGTGAAATCTGTAGGACATGTGCAGCTAAATCCTGTCTGGGTTGGTTGACAGGATCCACCATTCTGACACGGTTGACTATCACAGGGACTTGTTCTCGCAGAACAAGTGGGTCCTACATGAGGAAACACAAGGAAGAATGGAAAAATCCAACCATATAGAATGTTCCTTGGTCAAAATACGAAATACCTAGGTGCATCTAACCTGTGAATCCTGGTCTACAATTGCATATAAACGTAGCACCATAAGCATGACATGCACCATTATTTAAGCAGGGGTTAGGTGCACATGGATTTCCTGATGGAATAACTGGACCAACAGCGGAACCACTCCCTCCACCTGGCACCTGGTATGGAATACAGCCATGAAGACCCATACCTGTACCAGTGTATCCAGCTGGGCATATACATTGTACGAAACTTTGTCCGATCACTATATAAATCGAACATACTCTTTTGTAAATGTTTTGCTTAATCACAAAAAAAACTTTAAATCATCTCTGCTGGACATTTATTCTTACTGGGGTTATCTACACAGCGGGCTAATGGATAGCAGCCACCATTGCTTATGTGACACATTCCAACATATTGACACGATATTCCGTTACCCATGTACCCAGGAGGACAGCTACCACAACTTCTCGATCCCTATGTAGGTAAGTTTGCAGTTAGCACATGATATTTTGTGTAAATAATAAATATTACTTTTGACTGTTGACTGTGTTACAGACGACAATATGCTGACAATAAAATTGTTTGCATTAACATAATACCGGGGTGTTAGTACACTGCACCATCGGATTAACACTACAGCCACCATTATTGTTGGAACATTCATTAATATCAGTGCACTGATGACCATTCCCGGTGTAACCTGTATTAAATTATAATAATTAAACATGTAAGACTCACAACCAATCACATTTGACTTAATAATGAGAGAAAAATTCTGACCTGGTGGACACGGACCACACACATACGATCCAGGAATATTGATGCAGGATACTGGAGGATTAGTAGAACACGAAGTGTGATATTCAGAACACTCATTTATATCAACATTACATATCGGTGATCTTCCATCGGTTTTCCATCCCTATTTACAAGTTTTATGCGCAAATAATTCAAGGAATTGAACACTAGCGCACATCAAATAGTAAAAAACCAGCAAGCAATTTTAAATAATTTTTTTTAGATAAGCAATTGCAATGCCATGTTTGTTACCGCATCACATATGCAAGTATAGGGATTTGGTCCTGAGTGCTGATTAATGCACAGGCCGTGGTCACAAAGTTCTCTCGCAGATGCGCTAGAGCAATCTCCCGATCGTCCTTTGCAGAATGTTCCTATCCAACCAGACCGACATTGACATCTACATGATTGATTTGTAATAATTACTACCATATATAGTCAAAATCCTGGAGAGATTTTGCATTTCATGAGCATTCTCAATTTATGAATCCTAGTGTGCCTTATCATCACATCACTGAACGTACCTATACGAACCAGGAGTGTTAAGACATGTTGCTCCGTTTTGACATCCTAGTTCTGTTCCCAGGAAATTGGCACATTCGTTTACATCACGATCGCATCGTTCCCCCTTAAAGATATTATAATATTATAATTATAATTTCTGACTGCACGATATTACATCATGCCGTATTATGAGCGTTAAATTTTGCAAAATAGTTCTAAGTATTCCAAAAAAAATCTTGTTGAAATCAAACCTCCCATCCAGCAAGACAGAGACAAACTGTGCCATAAATTGAAGGAATACAGGTAGCCCCTATAATTACACAGTTAAATTGTAACGCAAATTTCTTTGACCAAGGATACCGTTATTAATTAAGTTGTCTTATATATCACAATAACTGATCAAGAATACCATTTGAACAAGGGTTGCTTCGACAAGGGTTTTCTGTGGTTGAACCCACACCTCTTAATTGGGTTTCGATCGCCTCAATCTGCGAAAAAATCCTTTCATGAATAAAACGGGGAAGTAAAATGTAATTCTGGGAAGTCTACGAATGACGAAGACTACGAATTGTGTGTAAAACAATATGAAAAAAACTGTTTTCATATAATACAACTTACTCGAGTTCTTAATCGACGTATTCGATTATTAATTCTGGATCCTCCCTGTCGCAGACCAAATATTACGTTATTCTAATATTAAGACTGCATTTCACTTATTTTTTTGAAATTTACTTACACCAGCATCCGAAGAGTTCAGTATTAACAGTCGCTGCTCGACTGTAATTAAGCGAGTATCTAATCCTTCGATCTGATTTAAACGACGAACTGTCTAAAGAACAAATTAGGTTTTTATTTCTAAACAAAATTTTAACATGTAGTTTCCAAGATTTTACTGGCTATATAAATCAGACATACTTACTAACTGAAACATGAAACACTTTTAAAAATCAGTATAAAGATAATGCATCATTACAAAATATATGATTAACAAGCTTAAAAATGTTTTCCGATGTTCGTTACAACAATGCTGAGGAAAGCTTCATGCAACGTTTTCACAAATAATGAAGTAATGAAATATATGTGTTGAGTTAAGCAGCAAGCACTGTATTTGAGAAATCTAACTACTTTTAAAATATACCCGGTTAATCCAATAAAATCGTTAAAAACAAAAAGAAGCGTTAAATAGCCCATGTAACAAACCTGCTCAATACTGGAAATTCGTGAAGAAAATTGGTCTGGCGAAATCGAACTGGAAGGAGCACCAAATATACTTTTAAACACGTTTAAATCCCTAGAACTGTTTTGTATCTGCAAAACGAATATAAACAAAGATAAGTTTTGTTTGTTACCTCTCTGCCTCTCGGTAAGCAGGAAACCCACTCACTGTTAATATAATATGCATTGGTTTCATGTTTCCAACCACCTTTTAAACTAACTGATTGTGAGTTTTGCGTTGTATACATGCATTGCACCCTTTATGGATATGGATACTATTGGATTGGATACATGTTTGAGTGACTTTTAGAAGTATTAGGTCGCGTTATTTCGTTCTTACCGATTCAACTAAATTGTTGATCTCTATATTGTTGAGTAGGATTTTCCCTTGTCCATTTGACAGTAAAACCAAGTTTTTGTGTTGCGCCGGAATAAAATAAATATGGCCGTTTTCCACGTAAATTTGAGGTCTACAAAAAGAGAGTGTCAAGATTATTTAAAAACTGATTTTACAATGCAGCAATATCATTCCATCATCAATTTACTTGCATTTCAGGAGTCAAGTTTGACAGAACAACTACTTATGTGTACTAGCAATTTTTAGTTAATCGTTCTACCATTAACCATTTAATTAAGTAATTCTCCTCTTGATCACAGTATAGTACTGAACTGGAGCTCAACGAACTTGTCATGCATTCTTTTAATAATTACGTATAATTAATTTAGAGTAAAAATATAACGTAATATGTATGATGGTTCTTACTGGGTTAATTGGTAATTAATTTCAACTCCTTCAATAGACATAGATGACAGTGAAGATACAATGATAACAATCAAAGCACAAAACAGTATTGGACATTTTTGGGGTAACATGGTACTCAAATTTATTTTTGTTTTTTGGCCTTGTTTTAGTTAGTTTAGGACAAACTTACAATTATATTATATCATAACTATACTTTAGAATTAATGTCACACCATTTTAATGAATTTGAAGCATGAAATTAAATTAAGCAGTAAATAAAGGTTAGTAAATATTCCTCGGCCACAATCATGATGATGATGAATGATGACCAAACTCGTACACTCGACTGACTTAACTCTCACTTTTTTGCTTTGCCAGTACGTACACATATAATATAATTAATTGAGACGAAGAACTTCCTCCAACGCAGCAGTGACAGAGTTCTCTTTGTGAAGTTCAAACCACGAAAGCATACGAGTGAATTTTGAGTTACTGATCTTTGATCTGATGGAAATGGTCGTATAAGGTATAGCCCACAATTTTTGAATGGAACTAGATATGATAATCGATTAGGTAAAATTTAAAAAATCTAAGCTGCCCACATTCTGCTTATTTCCGAATGAAACATTACATCAACATCGTCTGGTTTGCGTCCTTTAAGCTGATTATAGCTACTAGACACAATAAATATTCAATTCATATCTATTGCCTGTAGGTTATACATAATTTAAATGCGTTCTTCAACGGCAGAGCAACACAAACATTTATGTAGATCCAATTTCCATAAACTGGTCGTATGAACATAACAGACTGAATGAAATGTGATCTCAGATATATGTATGTCGTTAAGACTGGGGGTTCGAAAACTATGCACACTGTATACGCCATAATATAAACCACATCTCTTCGGAGATTCAGATTACCTTAAGTTGGGCATGTGGGATAATAGAGGCGTTTCCTTTTCAATGCATTTTAATATATTCCCATTAAAGTATAACTGCGTAATGTAGCCAAGTTTAAATTTGTTCATACCTCTGTCTAAAAGTTGCGAACTTTTTAAAAACACAAATTCATTGCATGAAACATAATTCCATGTATATTTATAAGCAGCATTTATATGTGGAACAAAATTGAAAATACAACATTTCAAGCAAAGTACAAACAACTCGAGCAGCAATTATGTTGTCGATTCCTTTCATATTGTCATTTGTCATGCAGCAGCTTGGTTTTTTTCGTTGCTGCACATATTAATTAATTAAATCGAATAATTGTTTACAAATCTGAGAATCTTTAAAAAACGTCTATTCAGCTTAATATTCAAAATTTCTGAAATGTTAAATATGCCTAGCAGAGCAACAAAGTTTGTATGCTTTTTTATGCTTAGCAGCAGTAAGCATAGCTCAAGGAGCTCTTGAAAGCTGTCTGGCTGGACTCCCATTCATAAGTAGAAAGTAATACTAGGAAAGTTGTGATTGTGAGTTCGTGAAACGCCTAGCCATGTAATTCGAAACTGATGAATCGATGAGCTTAAATATCTGTCAGATACCGTTCTTTTACGCTCAATCCGCCTCCTTTAGTATTGAATCAAGTTCATAAACATTTACAATTGCATCATATAGTCTTGTTCGATGTGATACACTGCTGCCAATGCTGTATGGTGTACTGCTACACAAATACAACACAAAACTAAACTGTTTGCGCTGCGCTGTGCATAATTTTACTCCGATCCGATTACCGATACATGTCCACTTCCACTGTTGACTGTAAGATTTGCATGGAATACATATATCCGACAAGGCATATGTGTGTGATTGATGGTTCAAAATAAAATATCTATTTGTAATATATCGCTTTCCAAAATGTTCTAGTTACATGCAAATATGAGCGAAACGACGCAAATGCCTAATAAACATATTAACAATTTTCTAAAAGTTGCAGTCTCAAGAGCTATCTTAATACGACAACTGTTCAAATAACGTAACGCACTAAAACGACATTTTCTGTAGCTACGCACAAAATTATAAATTTTTAAGCACACGCATGTGGTCATCTCCTTAGAATAGCTTTCGAATGATGTGTGTGCTATCATAAGAAAAGTTTCGAATATTTTTCGAAATACTCATGAATTCATGGAGAAAACATGTTAAAATCAGCAGTTGATGCATGCGGCTAAAACGCACGTTTTTTGGTTACACAATATTTATTAATACGGCGGCGACGCTTACCCTTACTAATTTAACAATGTGTCTCCCGGAGAGGGAAGCATCATGATAATTTACTAAATAATAGGTGGTCCGTGAACAGGTGCCTCTAAGCACTAAACAGTCCACTTACCAAATGAACAAGAATACTGTGAATCAAATTACATAATATTACTCTTATACGATATGATACCTCATCAAAGTCATCGATGTCTACAATACTAAATGTATTAATACAATGCGGTGTGCGTTTGATCACGTTTAGCAGATGAAAAGGGAAGTATAATCTCGATTAATATCATATATCATCGTTGTCGTTGCCTTAATTATTTTCTTTTGCGTCAATAAAAACTATATACACGGACTAAACATCACCAGCATCACATCACTGGCATGAGTTCATTAACCCTCTGATAGGTTACTCATTGTCAAATTAAAAGTCTTTTAAACAAATTAAACCCAACTAAAAACTATCTTCGTCTAAAAGAAAATCAACATTTTCTAATGCCTGTAAAATTTCATCGTCATCGTCGTCGTCGAATTCGGAATTTTCCATAAACTGCGGAGCAGACCAAGCAACTTGATCCTCGGTATTAACAGGCATACAATTATAACGACCCTCGTTTTTAGTATGTTGTTCCAAAGACGCAACATTTGTAAACATACGATGTTCGAGGTTATCAACTTTACTTTCGAGTTGATTAGCACCAGTTGAGACTTCAAGCGCAAGTAAATTTTCATATTCATGAAATGCGCTTTCCTGAGAAAAACGTGCCATCTGTACAATACATACACCATCTCCATATTGGTAATCCGGAAATTCTTTATTGGAAGATGTCCCCAGCTCTTTTTCGATACTCTTTTCAGTCACAAGACATAATAAATTTTTCTTTGTCACAGTCAGCAGGACTTGCTTGTTGAATTTCAAAATTCCGCACTTTAAATCATTAACAAATCATAAACATTGTTAAAAACATTCCACATAAACAAACTATATAACTTACATACATAACATATCTAGTTTAGTTTAGTACATAATGACAAAACTTACATTACGAAAAGCAATTGCTGTGCCAGGAATCATGTATGCACCGAATTCTTCAACTAAGGTTTTGTCTACTGCAGCAACGATCGTTCCAGTAGGATCAATTAGTTTTATACTAGGACTTTTCCATTTCAATTTTGGTTTCATAGAAAATGTATCCAATTCTTCTTGTACAACTGCTGCTAAAAATGGTATTTTCACCATTCCTGGTAGTCGACGTAATTTTGTACGAACATACTTTATGTTCAAAACGTCCAGTAAACTTTGTTGAGTATCTCCAGCTAACTTTAGTGATTTAATTAAGATTTTCCAAGGAGCCTTATCAAGCCATGATTCCTTCCGCAATTCAGCAGCGTTCTTTTGAACACCATTAGATATTTTATTGCGACTGTTTTGTACTGTAGATTGGGATATTGTTCTGGAAACTTCTTGGCATAATGGGTGAGGGCCTAAGTTTACAAATTTTAGTTCTTCTGGTTTAATAGGTGGTAAAATGCCAGCTGGACCAGGAAATCTTCGCGTAACAAAATTTGTACCGGGCGAAGAGTCAGTAGACCGACAAAACGAAAGCTTCACGTCCTCTGATATTCTATCTGGGAATTTATTAAAAACTGGTTCTGATTGCAGCCCTCCCTTACGAGTACCCCCATGTTGTAATTTCAAATCGCGGTCCATGTTGGTATTGGCCACTCCGAATTGATACGAATTAACTTCATTGTCGTCTATTTGTGTGATTAATCTTTCGAATTCATCGTCGTCATCCATAAGTGAATTTGTTCTGCTTTGATCGTTTGGCTCTTCAAATATTCCGGTATCATTTGTTTCTGGAAAATTTATCAACATTGAAACCATTAACTAGACATAATTGAATTCCGTTCAAGATAAAATATAGCCCATATTAGATATAAAATGTTTTCTTCAAATGTAGTTGAATCATTACATATAGTACACATATTAGTTCAAAGCAAATAATGCGTCATGCTATATTGGGTTGAAGTTGGAACTTGGAAGTCTGCTTACGGATCTCCACTTTTTAAAAAAAACAATAATCAAGTTGAAAATTGAATGTTGAGTGGAGAATCGAATGTAAAGTTGAGAATTGAGTTGAGAATTGAATGTAAAGTCGAGAATTGAGTTGAGAATCGAATGTAACTTGTAAATTGAAAATGCAAATAAATGTTTTGAAAATCGCCTATTGAATTGATCTAACCTAACAAAAAACATNTGTAAAGTCGAGAATTGAGTTGAGAATCGAATGTAACTTGTAAATTGAAAATGCAAATAAATGTTTTGAAAATCGCCTATTGAATTGATCTAACCTAACAAAAAACATTGGTATAATTTAACCTACTAGCCCATCTAACCTAACCATTTACAAAGATATTCAAAAACTTCGAACTCACTTTTATTTTGATTTGCGATTTTTAACTCAACCTATACACACTCATATAATCTTTTCGGAACGTTGTATTTCACTCTTGAATAATGTTGAGGGATACTCAACGAAAGCTTGGGTTTTTAAATAAATTATCCTCTAAAGAGCCAAAAAAATGTCAGACACATCTTATCTAAAAAACTGCTGTGATTTCCGATTTTCATTTTTTTAAAACTATTTTTGATTTGTTTGGACCTGTTCACTCTATTTCATTTAATCTTTTTGGTTTAATATGCTTGCGAAACCTCCTTTCCCGCGAGTATTATATGAAACTAGTCTGCCAGTTGGGGCATGATGCCCCATATAAACTATATAAACTGCTGGTACTTCATGAGGTTTAAATTGTGAATACCAATTACCAACCCCCAAAAAATTCATGATTTTCAAATTGTGAGTTACAAAATTAATTTACTGAATGCGTTCGGGTTTAGCCATGCATAGCTTCACTTGTAAACAGTTAAGCCAAACAACTACACAATCGGTAGAACACTCTTTGTCTACACTCAAATGCCCCAAAAATTCTGGATTTCAAAATTGTCAGTTGCATTATTAGCTCAGTAATTAGTATTAGCAAAAGTGTTTTCAGTGCGAGCTTATGAAATCGTCTGCGCCGTCTGTGAGTGTGTCTGTGCACACTTCTTACATTTTTGTTAAACTGTACTTGTGTTCAAAGTTCCAACAGGAATTTTAACGAAACGACCCGATTGGATGTTTTACTGACTGCATAGATTAGATAGATTAGATGCAAGTGGTGTTCATCTGAATAAATGGGGTATTCCACTGAATGCATATGATTTTTTTGTGTAAGGTTCAACAGGAACAAAGATACGACCCGATTGGGTGTTCTGTAAAATGAGCCATGTAGAACGACAAGGAGAAATAAAAATTTCGTTTTGTAGTTGTTGTACGAAAAAGTTGTAGCACGAATTAGTGAATTAGAGACGATTTTTGTTTTCCATTGAATGTTTTAAGCGTTCTTCCATGTGCGTGTAGGGTGGTAGATTAGTTGCAAGTGGTGTTCGTTTGACAATTTGAGTGCAATGGGGTATTCTACTGAACTGAATGCACAGGATTTTTTGTCTAAGGTGCAAAAGAAATACGATACGACCCAATTGAGCGTTCTATAAAATAAGATAAGCCATATAGAACGTCAAAAAAATAAAAATTTAGTTTCCTTTAATGAGTAAGTGATGCGCAGGATGCAATGCTGACTCGTGAATGTATAGGGTCATATTTTATGTTGGTTAAGATAAAATGTAAGGTTAATGACAATTTTTTAAGTGAGATTAAAAGTGGGTTTAATATTTGCGAGCTACATTTAGTCTTACACAGTGAGTTGTTATAGATTTAGAGGATGTAACGGTTTAAGATTTGGGTTTTTAATTGAAGCTTGTTACAAAGCCGAAATTGCATGAAATTTTCGAATTTTGCATGAATACAAAAGTAGTCGTGGATACTAATTCAGCTTTGCAGCAGAAACTTTGCATCACATATTTCAGAGGGGTACTTCTAACATGGGCGTGTCGTATCTCTTGTTAATATCTTTGGTCTTACCAGATTTATTGTCATTGTCTTTTTGAAAACCGAGTGTTAGCGTTGAATAGTTTTATTTGTAAGCTAATGTTAATCCAATGCCGTGCACATGGAGATTGGGTTGTTTTATTACATACATACTTTGGGTTAAACAGTAATCATGATGAACAACAGAAAATAATGTGTGCACCTGTACACACTTTTATAGATTTTTAAAGCAATAAAGTTTTCATACAAGGCTTCCGTTCAATTTTGCAGAAAACGATAATTTTTCGGGAAAAAGTCACTAAAATATATGTAGGTGGACTTTATTTTCTCTGCCAACCACATCATAAATCTTAACCGTAACATAAGTTTACTAAATTCCTATCTCATCACTCATATAGACTTGTCTTGTGACTGTGAGTGACCATGAGTATCAATGCAGACCCAAATGGAA
>JAHZNA010000969.1:0-24078 GCA_027743935.1 Sinodicranocentrus sp. ZH6 | reverse complement strand
AAGGAATCAGCAGAGTTGACTCGTGGAAGGCCAATCACATCCGTTCTGGGAGCTATCATACATAAGGCATAGTGAGGTCAAATTCATTCAGTTTCATTATCAGGATTCGTGCAAGTGCGCATGCAAATCGTGTTGTAAAATCCACAAAATAACTTGGAACAAAAAAAACATCACGTACATTTATGAGCGCAAACTGAAAAAAAACTGTGAAGTGCCGCGTGCACGTGCAACATTTATATATGCAACAAAAATTTCAACAAAACTAATCCAACTAGAAGTGAGCAAAGAAACCCAAACCATTAACCATGCATGTAGTAAGCAAGCCAAACAACGTATGCTCAAAAAAAGTCATACATACAAACAGCAACACAAAACGACGGGAAAAAAACAAAACGACAGAAACTGTATATTGATTTTTAGTACTTTTTGTTAACTTTTGAGAGCATGCACTACAACATGCATCATAGCACTGAAGGAGTAACCCACTTTGTCTGTGCCCCCACTGATGTAATAATTGAAGCAGTTGATCACCAAGCCCTAGGCGATCACCCCGTTTCCCAATCACAGAATATTTACTAAATCTTTGATATGAAGGCAATGGCGGAGGTTGTTCTTTCCGATGACCAAGAGTGATACCATCGGTTTGACTAGAGCTGCGCAGTGCCAATTCATCTTCTGTCGAGGAACTGAAAGGCCGCTTGATTCCTCGTCTGGCAAGCTGGTCTGCACATTTGTAACGTTTCAAAGAGTTACAATAACAATGATGCAAAGAGTTTCAAATATTTACAAAAGAGCAACATTTATCCCAAACCAAAACCCGGTTTCATTTTTTTACAAATGACATCAACTACCGACAAAAGTACGTGTACATCATATACTTCCGAAAAAATAGCATCCCGTCACCAACAAATTACATTAAGTACTGAATCTATTCTTATTCAAAATATGATGTAATGTTTAAAATTAATCTATTACTCCAAGATGATTAGATTAGTTTGGAGTTAGTTTCTATTCGGAAAGATATACAGTAATGATACTAATAAATAATGCACAATACACTTTTGAATTAAATGAAGGATGACGTTGTTGTAATTGATACTGTACTGCATTCAGAACATCAGAAAACAACTAACCTTGCATGTTCCTCTCCCGAGCAAGTTGTTCTGCGTATGCATCCTCCTGCGCTTTTTGACGCTGACGTTCATCTCGAACCTTCTTATTCCTCTGATAAGTATCAGTACTCTTGGCATCTAATGTTGCGTGACGCTTCTCAGACATGCTTTGTCTTCCAAATGCGTCTCTTGAGAATCCTCCAAGATCCTCAAGTGAGGTTCTGACGAAAAAAAAGTTTCATTAGTAAGGTCAGGCTGCTGACGACATCAAGTGAACGCAAAAATGAGAGCTTCCACTTACTGACTGGCATATGCCACATCCGAAGGGAGTTGTCCATTGTTAACAATATTCAGACTACTAACAGGGGTGGACACTCGGGAACTACTTGGTTTTGATGGACCACCTGACTCCAGACCATCTACAGGGGTAGACGATCTTGATCGTCGAGGTGGTTTCGTTGGGGCTACGTAATCGTCCTCGACTAGGACCATTTCACCCCTAGCATTATGCACAGTTACTGCTGATTGATTAGTGCCCATTCCTCCTGACTCTAATTCGCTTCGACTAGGTATCACCGATTGTAGGAATGCACCGTTCCAGGTATCGTTTGTAGCTTTGTAGTAACTCTCATTTCGAGATGGATTCGATGATTTTCCTGTCAATCTATCCAGAACAGGGTTTCTGGGAAGGTCTACTACTTTATTTACATATGGAGGCGGACTACGATGGCGAAGTTTGGCTTCAGGTTCGAACTTTGCGGAAGACTTATCGTCGACTCTTCTCAAACTGCTACTTCGTACGTGATATGACTGCCTGGACATGCTTCCACCACGCCTTGGGGATTCATTAGGTAGTTGTTGAACAAATATGGCATTTTCATCCCTACTATTCCCATTACTATCAACGGATCTGGTAAGGGACTCTATTGTTACGGACTTGTCTTCCGGACGACTCCCATCTGGTAATAAAAAAGCAGCAACCCATCAAAAGGAATTCAATCCAAATAATGAATAGTCATGCTGAACAAAATTGTCAACGTTTATCAGAATAAGTAGGGAACAGCAGTCATCTTCATAGTTTTATCAAAGCGAGCTGGGTGTGTCATCATTACTTGGATGAAATTTAAAACTTATAAGAGTCATATGTGCAAAAGTATTTACCAACAGACATGGAGATATTTTTTGACCAGGAATCTGTTTCATCTCCAGATGCAGAGCTTCCGCCCCCACTGAGGTCAGTTGTTGGGGCAGAGGATGAAGGAACTCTACGAGCAATGGTTAATGTAATGAAGCCTGGTTTAGGTTTAGGACCGTCTTGGGTCATGGTTCTCCGTAATGTTTCCATTGCATCCGTGTTAGATCGGTTCAACAAGGAGACACCATTAATGTTAAGCAGCTGATCATTAGACTTGAGTCGTCCGTCTCGTGAAGCAGCCCCACCATGAATCACACTCTTAATAAATATTCCCATATCCATCATTTTGCCCCGAACAGCGTTAGTCTTTCCCTTAACACTTATTCCTGTCACATGAGTAAAAAGACTTTATGTTAGTAAAGTGCAAAGTGGATCGTACTGTGTGGTGAAAATAAGCCAATTAATGAAGCATTGTGCAATGTCAACAAAATATATAATAAATTGTACCTAATCCTGCCTTCTCGGTGTCAAGTACAGGAATGTCTAGTGTGAGCACTTCCCTTTCACTCCATGGCGAAGGTTGTGCGTCGTCTTCAATCTTGTCTGGAGGCTGTGACAGAAGTAGAAGTTAACATTATCAAAAACTTATTTAATGATTATTGATCAGCTTTACAGTATAACTAACGAGTTTTACTTACTATTTGTCTGGGTAGCTTCGGACTTAAATCTACTCGCTGATTAGTATTTCAGTATATCATATTATATTGCCCGAAACGTGAGATTCATGTTTTATGTCAAACTTGTACTGAACGTCACTTACGGTGGGTAGAATGTTTTTAATGTAAATTGGACAATTTCCTCCCGCAGGGTTGTCCCTAGTTGTAATACTGAAACCAAGGCCTTGCGGACCTTTTTGGAGATCAATTTCATACTTACGACCAATTTTACGCGTGTTGGAAGCTATCAAATTATTCGTCACTCCATTGGGTCTTGGTAATGTTGCTGATTGTAAGGGTAATTTTTTGGTTTGCGATACAGTTGCAACTTTCGAATCTCCAACAACTGTTAAATTGGTTATGTTTTGTAATATAAGTTCCATCCGATCCAAACTGACAACAAAAGATGAATCGCAATATAATAATAATGACTTACTCTTTTCATGGCCTTCAATCATATTTTCTTTTTCAGATTCTTCGCTGTACACATCTGACATAGATATGTAATTTACAGGATGTTTAATAATTTTCAGTTTCAGTTCTGCAGTTTTTAAACCGTCACGAAAAAATTCTTGAGCTTTTTGAAACTGAACTCCAACGAGGTATTTACCGTTAATTTCTATAATTTTGTCCTGGGCGTGAACACGACCGTCACGATCTATTCTACCGCCTGGTTCCACACTTTGTACTATAAGCCCTTGGTTTCTTGCATCTGCATTGTGTTCTGGAACAACATGAATACCCAACGGCCCTGCTTCATGTTTTAGTACTATTTCTACAGTTCGTGTTTGAGCGTCGAATTCACGAAAGTGTCCGTTAAGCAAGTCGTTGTTTGGAGGGTGTTCACTGTTGGGAGTGGAGAAATGCTGAGGTGCCAAATCCTCTAAAGGAGTATCTGGAGTAGCGTTTGCGCCAAGTGGCTCCTTGCGTAAACTTAACGAAAGTGCCCTAAAAACAAAGTCACGTTATAATAACGTATTACATAACGACAAGAAGGAAACGCAAGCCAATTACTAAAAAAGTAATTGCTTGAGTAAATAAACATACCTATCGGCTGCATCAGCCCATTTGTAGCCAGCATCCCCAACAAACTGCATTGACAAACGGTGGTGGTCACGGGAAAATCTGGAGCCGCCGCCCTGCACAGAGATAAATGTTAAACATTCATAAAATTTATTTATTCACAATGGACTATGGACCTAACAAATTAATTACTCCGATAATTTCAGAAACATATTAGGGAACAGCAATTTTCTTCATAGAATATCAAAGCGAGCTGGGTGTGTCATCATATTTATATATATATAAACTTTTTTTTACAAATTATATGCTTACCTCGCGTCTTTCAACTTCGCTTGTTGAAATTGTGCCATACTTTGAACTATTTGCACTGTGATTTCTTTGCTGAATTTGCGCGTTGACTCCTCCCCCTCCATAGGTCGTGTTATTATTATTATTATTGCTACCATACTTATTATGCTTTTGGTAAAGGCCACATTCCGCAGCCCCATTCGTTGTTAGCCTGGAAGAATTACTTTCGCCTACGGACACGCTGACCACACTATTTTCAGAAAGAGCGCTTGCATTGACACGCTCCTGCTCCCCATTTGCCATGTAGTCCTGAAATTTTTTTTAAAACGTCCATTAAAATGAATTTGATGAATTCAAATGAATTTGATGAATTCAAATGAATTTGATGAATTCAAATTCAATCCTTTACCTGGCCATCATTTTTATCTTCGTCTATTTTCGGGGCAGCAGACCACCGTTTTGAAGGATCAGGCGGGGATAAGTGTACAGGGGATAAACGGTTAAGTGCAGGTTCACTCCCTCTCCTCACCTGGAGAGTGAGCCCTCCACCATTGGCGGATCCTGATCCTCCAACAATTCCATTACTCAGCTCTTCACCTGTAATCTCAATGTCAGTTCGAGCGAATGGCTGGAATTTGTGTTCAGTTCCCTAAGCATTGGAAATACAACACAAGGAATACAAATATGTAATAGGTATTCTTTAATCAAATTTAACAAATGTATTAAAAAAACTGACGTACCTGGAAAATATCAGGACTGTTTGTACCGACTGAGCTGGCACTGGTCCCATCCCCAGCATTGTGCTGCAAAGAAGGCATTCCATCATTATCTTCTTCATATATGGCCATGATTTGCTCACGATCGTCAGCTACATCGACTAGTTTGTCGTCAGGGTCGAGAATACCCCCATCCGACTGAGATTTCAATTTATGTACTACAACCCATGACTCTGGTCCCTGAAATAAAAGAAATACACAAGTTTAGTCAATAAACTGTTAACAAATGCACATCACAAGAAACCTCAGGTCGTTGTCGTTTATACTCTTGACTCTTTGAAACTTTACAGTCACTCGATCTCGATATAATTTTAACAAACCAAAATATTTCAAACTATTACAACACTGTTCTTCTAACAGCGTTCAACTAAAGATCTCTCATTAAGAAATTTTTACAAGCCTATCAACACACAAACGTCTTTCGTGAATCGCAAATGTTTCACCTCATCCCAGAGTTAATCCCCACTTTAAACGTGTAAATTAACGAGCTGGAAAAAACTCACATAAAAGTCAAATCCCAATCTGCAAAATGTCAAAACAGATGTCGTATATTTCCCTAAATTTACATTCTCCTCCTCAATCTTTCAACAATCCTTGAAAATTTCCCTTTAATCCCTTCAAAACATTTTACTTACATGCTCTTTCCACTCTCAAGTACACAAACTCTATAAAAGATGGTATATCCTCCCCACGTAAATCTAAATAGGGAAGTTATTTAGTGCATCTGTCTGTCAGCAAATGTATCAAGATTTTTACAACATTTTCTTTCACTTCTTCACACACACCACCATTCACACAGTTAACATCTTGGTAATCATCCTCGCCAAACTTTTTAACTCAGTTAACATCT
The DNA here is from genome assembly GCA_027743935.1 of Sinodicranocentrus sp. ZH6. Lineage (NCBI taxonomy): Eukaryota > Metazoa > Arthropoda > Collembola > Entomobryomorpha > Entomobryidae > Sinodicranocentrus > Sinodicranocentrus sp. ZH6. Next base: position 18,178 of record JAHZNA010000969.1, on the reverse strand, counting down.
GTCTATAACCATATACACCGTGATCAACAGAGTATTTAACAACTAAAAACATCCCTAAAATAAAATAGAATAACACTTTCTTCCCTCAAATCCCTCAAAAAAACACCAAACCCTCGTTACAAAAAGGAACAACAAGGCAAGACTGCAGAAAAAAACTAAATACACATGATGATACGATACCCTTTTTACAAGAATAGAACAAACAATGCATAACACGCATACATATGGGATGCTGATGATGATGACAGACAACCTCTTCTCTACATAAAAATCTTAAACTTACAAAACTGCATCTTTCCCAAGAAATGCATTCATTTGAGAGTGACTAAGATTTTAATGCACATCTTTGCGTGATGCATTCAAACATTACAACTTTTACATCAGCATGTAGCTTTAGCAGATCGTTAAAGTTAAAGGTAAAATAGTGAAGTCAAAGCCCAAAAAAAACGATACCTATCATGATGACTCCTTCCTTTATGCATTATTAACTTGCTACTTGTGGGTTTATACCTTAGTACCACCTGTGTGTACTTGTTATGCATTTTTATGCATATAGGTAGTAATACAGGTATAGATCTATATAGAGAGAGGGGGGAGATCCTTAAAAATTTTCTTTCCTACCTGTTCTCTTTAAAATATTTCTCATGAGCTCTTTTATATGTATAAGTTATTCCTTATAACCTGCACTTGGTTTTATGAATGTATTGAGAGGATTGAGAATCCTTCTTGGTTTCTTCAAGACGATTCTCACTATCGGTGAAGAGGTGATTTATATGTATATATAGAGGGGTTACATGGTCATGATATTTCTTCATTTGTTACAGGTACACATATTGTGATATATGTATCGTCTTGTCAGAATATTTGCGTGCGTGATTGCATGCATGCATCCACGAAATGGAATGTTATAGTTCTAAATTTTCTGTGAAGAGTAGATCAACCAAAATATATTTTATGAATGAAACATGAATAGAAGCAATGAAAAACATTTTAGTAGAATGTTTGAGCATTTAGGGTTTAAAGGGTTTTGCAAAATGATGAAAATTAGATATCTTTTCTTGCGCTGCAAGCTTTCTGGGCGGAGAAGGCGAGAAGATTTGATAGAAAAGATGAAAAGAATTTCACGCCATGATGATGAGGCTTACTAAAGAGTTATCTATTTTGACAGAGAACGTACCAAGATATTTGTAAGATTGCACTAGTTTTTTTGTCGGTGCATTTTTTCAATTTTTTGACTCCAATGAAAAGCTTACAAAGATTTAGTTTTTTTTCTCTTCGGTTCGGTAATACGAGTGAACTTTTGGTTTATTAGGTAAAATTTGGAATGATGCGTCAGTGATGCGTGTATGATGCACTTTTAATTGATTAAAATATCAAAATAATTTAGTTGGGTTTCATCTAAACATAATGATTTTGTTGATCATGTGAAGCAAAGTGAGTTAAAAGCACTGGCGTAAAGAAAACAAATTACGAGCGGAGGCACTCGTAGAGTTGTAAATTCATTACCAACATTTACACAGGTTGAGCGCTTCCCTTCCACTCTAATATTTACCCAGAGATACAAATAAGTTTCCTACAAGAAAAAATCAGTAACCGTATTTAAATGCCTTAAGGAATGATCAGGATTTTTTGTTACCTACATACAGCCCTATATAGGATTTACTCGAAGATTATTTCTCTGAATTTAAGCCACCATCAGCTTTTCTGTTGCGGAACGACTCACTCTTGTGTTTTACTTCCGTCCGGATTTTTTTCTCTCGATTGCATGCCTTCTGCTTAACACACCAGCCATCTTCGAAAAGCCTTGTAATTTTGAGAACGTTCAACTCACTCGGCATCAGCCCAGAAGTACTTTTTTAACCAAATTAAGTCCTACTTCAACTATTACAGGAGTGCAATTCTCAGAGGAATATTATTAACCATCTGCTCAGTACTTTTTACATCAGAGTGAGCAGATGGCGATTGCACACCGGCACAAAGTAAACTGAACAAAATTCGACAGAAGAAGATCGCAGTTTTGGAAATTTATCAATATGCCGAAATCTATTTGTCGTATCTGTAAATTTCCCTATCACTTGTTTCAATCTTATGGCTCAAACGACATTCCAATATTTCTTGTTTCGTGAAATTCATTACGTTAATTCATTAATATCTTTTGAGCCTAAATCAACCAAATCAGTTTTTTCTACCGAGTCAAGTTTTTTGCATAAATTTTAAAGAAAGCAATCGCCAACAGCAAAGCAACCAGGGGAAACTCTAATGTAGATCTGTATATAATTTCATTTTTAAAGATCAAGTAGTCCAAAAGCCCACAGAATAATAAGACTACGCCAAAAGTATGCAGCTTTAGAAAGGATGTTTTCTTGTAGACAGCGATGTATATGTTCTGCACAATCAAATCCTACTCTAGAGATCACTCATCTACGAGAGTTCTTGGTCTTTCTCAAGTTAGCCTCATATATGTAACAAGGAATGCTACACATATAGACAATTTAGACAAAACACAACGCAAAAGTAAAAGCCTCGCAAAAAAATTTCCCTAGGGATTCATCATCATGGAAAATGGCAAAGTCAATGTGACTTAAATCATCTTTCATATCAGATTTTTTCCTAAAAGAAAACTTCAATGTAACTCCTTTGCTTCTTATGTAGATTTTTACTATCTGCTCAGCCATCACATTCAACCTTTGTGAAGGTTAGTTATGCACACGGGAATATAACTCACTTAAAACATGTTGTTTCATATTCATGTACCAGCCAGCTCATTTTAAAACGTCTTCTCGACTTAAGTAATACGAATACAATATGTGAAATGAGGGGTAAGACTTTCGCACCTGCAAACTATATTCAAGCCCAGCACGAGAACAGACCGTAAATGGGTTTGAAAAGTCTTTTCCTGATTTGGAAGCCATTTCATCATCTTTCGCGTATAATGTCATTTCGCATTATTATCTGATTCTCCTATCTTTGTTATGATGTCAAGGAATAATATATTTTTCAAAATGGTGATGATGAGTATAACATTCTCATGCAAGATGTTTCAGGTGTATCTCATCTCAAACACTCCCATCAAAATTCCTGGCCACAATTTCCTCTTGCAATTTCCCTTAAATGGCTCCCATGCACAAAACACGGTGGTGATAACAATAACTACGGTGCCAAAAAGACCTTGGCGAGCTGTGTCTGAGTAATAATGAAATTAGAAGAATAATCATGTAGACAATTCAAATAGCGTAGGAATTTTCATGCATTCTCGTACAAGCATAATCAAACAAGACAACGTAGCACATGATAGGATATGGATATTCATAATAATACACACCATTAGCTTGAGAATATCAAATGAATTGAAAAAAATGCAGTTACTCATGTTACATCACTGAAAGAAATGAGGAAGAAGTGAAGAAAGGTGTTCTGGTAATGAAGTCATGGTTTAACTTGTAAGCATCGGTCCATGCATGGTCGGTGTGAGAAAATCGGCTCATTAATAATGTTTGTTGTTCATACTCCACTTTTTCCCATCACGTATAATGTGATGACAATTGGAGCTTTAGATAAGAACTGTGTAATATGCATTTAAATGAGACCATTTGCAGATATTTATATGCATAATAAGTTCTTTGTGTATATTTATGTAATATGACGTTTCATAAAATAATCTCATGCTTCTAGTTTCAGTCCGTATTACATTCAATAATTCTACAAATACCTGCAGTGATTATGTTGTTGTTGTCATTATGACTATTTTGGCTTATCAGGTCATAAAACTTCAAGGTAAGAAGATTTCAGAGAATTTTTCCAAACAAATCATATTTATAATTAAATCCATTTGATTTTCGAACGAGTCTCTTTAATCCGCATTATGTTTAAAAAAGATATTTGATCAAATTACGTAAGAAAAAAATACATCCATTAAATGACTCGTCATTGGCTATATCTCCTATAAACTCGCAAATTCACACAACACCGTCTTGAACAAAACGAAAAACGTCTCAGCAAGAATTTTATATTACCTACAAGCCCAATCATATTTTTGAAGATAAGGTAATAATTACAAAGAAAGCTGTAGGCACGACGTGTGACATAAACGCGTGGATACACCACACCACATATTGAATGGTCTACGTATATTTTTATAATGAGCTCACATTACATTGCGCAATAAACTACACCGTCGAGTTTGAGATGCTATGCTCGTGAAAATATGCTATAATAAAAATATAATTATTAAGTGCAATACGTCATATTCGTAACATAACCGTAGGAGACATCAATCAAATATGAGAGAATAGAACTGACATCGTTGCTGAGCAGATATAGAACTAGAGTCAAACCCATTCATTCACAACTGGTATGACTACATTGTTTGTGAGTCTATTTTTTTCAAAATTGTACGTAGGCACGAAAAAATACCTATGTAGATGTCATTATGTCACTCATTTTCAAAAGGCTAATCTTAACTAGACAAGAACCGCGCATTAAATGAATCAAACTAAACCGATGTCAAGATTAGACTGTGAAGATTTTCAAATGTAGCTTTTTGACGTGCCTGGTTTTCTGTATAAAATAAATAATAATCATAAGTCAACAAAAAATTAATGATCATTTATACAACTCCACTCACTTCACTGCTCCATATTATATTTTTACATTCAGCTCAAACCAAGCTCGAGTCTGATAATTTCCTTCAGAAAGCTAATTCCCATTCATGATGATGACTGACTGAGATTGAAAGTGGACTTGTCATGTGTGCAGGGATGTTGCATTGTTATATTTAATTAGATTTGCAATTACTTGTTTAAAAATTTATCCTCTTGTTTTTTTCCTTTTCGAATCAGGCTCTACGGTCGACAAGACCACAGGCACGGGAGCAGCAAACCTAAACAATCTTCATCATGTAATCATGCCTAACTACAATCCGTCATTTCTTTGCTCATGTTCACATTTATTATATCGCGTCATGATTTAAAACCCACGTTTTCATACACAAACTATCTTGCAGGGCAATTTTTTCTATTTAATATATATCTGTTTTCAAAAGGGATAAACCTTTAAAAAAGTAATGGATTCTGCCAATGACGATGCTTCGGACTTTCAGTATTTTTCACGCATGAGTGCACGTTATAATTTAAACAAGAGAAGAGAGCAAAAGGGGTAAAAATCGTGTCTACAAGTTTGCGAAAATTCCCACGATAACAAAACCAGTATAGTATTCAATTTTGGAGGAGTGGTTGTAAAATTGTAGGCTTTTGCTTGCTTCATTCCTACACATTTTGACCCTCTCTTGGCAAACCGCTTATGTAAAAAGGGTCATATTTGAAGGACAAAGGGCAAAATAACAAGCTTGAATAGAATAAATGTGACATTTTATTCTCAAAACCAAATGAAAAACAAAGCGGCTTCTGTTTGAAAATCGAGAGCGTTGTATTTTGTCAAGGTAGTCCTCCTTTGTTAAACCCTTCATTGTATTCTGTAAACAGAAGACTTTTGGCTCTTCTGTCACGTTTTAATATAAAAGCTCTAAATTCCCATCTAGAAATTGCTCCCAATTTAATCATTTTTTTAGAGGTTAAAGGGAAGGGTAAGTTTTTAACATGTAATTATACCCTTTTACGTATGGGATTCTTATCTTGTTTCAATTAATGAGTGGATGTCAAATATCATTTCTGCAAAACCAATGTGGTGACATAGATAGAAAAAAATTTTCGAAGGAAATTGCCTACAGATCACCACAACTCACCTCAATTTCTGTATCCATGTCAGGTTGCATTCACTCATGCACATGTGGAGTACCAACGAGGTAGAGGGATGAAATGAAGTTTTGTACAAGACAAAGATTATATTAACCAAAAAAGAGTAGAAAAAACCACAATAATCAAAAGTTCACTCGATGATGCAGGATGTGCACGAGAAACAGATGTCAATTAGTCAATTGTTTATGTGTGGGGATTTGTTTTGTAGTTTGGAGTTACTCAGGCACGCACCAAATAATTATAGGTACTGACAGCAATAAACACAAAATGTTTTCAATTTCAACAGATCCCAATTAAAGCTTGACGTTTAACGGTCTTGAGTTTTTCCTAAAAGATTTTATCCACGCTAAGCCATTCAAATACTAAAAAAAACTTTGACTATTAAAAAATAATTGTCAATTCCAACAGGAGAAAGGAAATTGTCGTCACTCATATAAGAAAGTAATTTCTTAGCGTCACTCTTTTATGCACGTCTTATTGATATAAACTCCTAATCGCTTCTTGACTCTTTTAACTATTTTTCTATTCAGCCTGCAACATACGAACATTCACTCAAAGTCACAATCATTGTTTCTTTGTCATGTTCACTAAACGACAAAAAAAACTTCCCCAGAGTGTCTTCGTGAAAAGTCTTATATCCCCTATTCACAATGATTGACTGACTGTCTCTGTTTGTCCCGAAACTTGACAAAAATCCTCTCTTCAATTCTATTATTTTGTGTTTGAGGATGATCCACCCAAACTCAATTAACGTTCTTTAGTATGTGTCCCTATTTGTCTATTTGTAGATAAAAACGTAAATATCAACAGGAAAAACACAATAACACGGGATTACCCCCATCATCGCTTCGCTGTGTATCCTTTTAAAAAACTCATTACTCCTTGATAGTCATGAATGATGAGACCCGGACGACGCACAAGTGTATAAGGACACCTTTCACATGTGCTCATTTGACCAAGCCCAACAAACGAAAAGGAAAATGAGACTATGTCCAAATAACAATAGCTGGATTAAATGATGCACTCCATTAGAGCCTCTAACTGCCCTGCTCCTGGTGTAGTCATCCAAGTGCTTCACTGTACTAAAGCACTAAACCAGTACCAGTTGAGATGACTATGAAACTCCTCAAGCTTCATACTCACTCCCAGACATGATGATGATATGCATGATGGAACGATGGAAGTAGGAAAAACATAAACCTATACATGGTGCTCCTCTATGTGCAGTAATTTTCTGCAATCTTTTTTTCATTTTTTCCCCTCCAACTCTGAAAAAATCCTTGGCACAAGTCATAAACTGAGAACATGAAGATAATGCCAGAAGCAGGTATAAGGTGAGGTTAGGTGCAGCAACCTTTATCTATCTTGACTCTATACTTAAGCCCTTTCATTTCAAAGAGGAAAAAGCCATTTCGCTCTAATCTCACACCATTATGAAACCTTAAAGGTGGAAATTCATGAGAATGTGAGGAATCTGGATAAAAATCCCCAGTATAGTCAAGTATACGTAATACTTATACAAGAGCCAAGTCTTCCTGCATGTTTTTATATGTTTGTAAATAAATAACTGCTGATTTGAACCGTGCTTTAGGAAGACGACACACACTATCAAAGAGAGATTACTGCCGGTACCAGATTATTGCATGTAAAAAGCCACGCATAGAGGTTTACATGTACTTAAATATTTCACAGACTTTTTTTTTACTAACTCAAAGAATTACTTCTTGCATAAACTTGGTTTATATAGGCACTTCTTTATTCGCAAGAGGATAGCCAGGAGGTTAGTGAAAACAGGACTGAGATATGTTTGTCTATCGGTAGGAAATTTTTTCGTGAGGACGGATGGTTTTAAGTATGACGGATTAAGTAAAGGGATACATTATGGAAGGAAGCGAAATTCATTAGCTTGCCAGTCTAACCTTTTTCATTTTAGCCATATCAGTAAATACTCCGAGGAGAAGGATGACGATAAACATGAAACAACTGAGTGAAACAAAATATTCCTCTGAATCGAATACCAAAGTTCGAGAGAGAGAAAACCGGTTCTCGCAAAAAAGCTAGTTGCAATCCTTTTTCTCTCAGACACGAGAAAAATACACAAAGGAACAAACTAAATTTGGCGATGATAATGCATATCGCAGTGATTATTACGTTTATTACATTAACAATAAAATAGGTACGTTTGTGTATGCAATAATGCAAAGCGAATGCACACATTAGGAATGTACCTCGACTTCATATGGAGAATACAGAGCAAGGTTACGAATATTGTTGAGAATATACCAGTTTTTATTGCTACATTACACAATACAATTTTACTCTCTCCATTTTGCTTATTTGCCTATTGAGATCCTAATATGATCTGAGGTATAGAAGAGAAATACCCTTCTCAAAGTGCTTATCAGAATGCTCATGGGTTTTGACTGCTTTTGAGTTCATTCCTTCACGAGAGGGATAATTACAACGTCCATTTACAGTAGCGGAATAGCCGTACATGATTTCCTTTAATTTCATCACGATAACCTTTTCCGTATTTGTATTTTTCCATTTTCAATCCTCCACTAACAACACTCACTTCAATATAATAAGAGAGGGAAGTGAGTGGGAAGAGAAGATAATGGGAATCTGACTTCAATGTAAAAACTTTCCCCTTAGAAAAATTCCAATGATGGGATGGTCATCACAGAGAATTATTGGCAAATGAAATGACCATTTTTTTCTCCAGAAATTGTTGATGAATCAGAGGAATTTTTGGATAAAAGGAGTGTTTTTTGAGAATGCCGTGCATTCCGACTGTTAGGAATGCACTAATAATGCATACTTCCATTCTGTTAACGAGCAACTTCCTCAACAACTATGATGATGGTATCGTACACGAAATTGCAAAATAAAAGTGGACCTCACAAACAACGCAACAGACTTAATGAATACTTTCCAGCGTGTTTTTCATCATTTTGAGGAAAATTGGTGCATCAGTACAAGTACCACTCCCAGTTTTCCTGGTGTATTACTCCCTTCTCCACGATTACGTAAATAAGGTAATAAAATTGGTTTGAAAGAATGCAAACCGCCAATATCATCCTCGAGTCGGCAACAATGTAAACAACGTGTTTTTAGTCATGTTATTACACTTCCTACTTTGCAGATGCCGGAATTTATATTGCTTCTCAAATTACTCTCATTTCGAGATAATAATAAAAAATGTAACAATGTATGTCTGTCAGTGAACATTTATCATGATTTGAAAATCATTTTCATGCATGTCTCCAACTTTTACAAAAAAAAGTGTTTAATGTCTTGTCAGTCATCATACACATCAGTTTTTTACCTTTTTTCCTGTCTCCCCTTTACGAGAAATTTCCTCTTCTTTTTCATCTTCTTCAACTAGCTTGGCTCCACTAAAAGAAGAGCCGCACATGCTACTCGGTCTAACTCTCGCAAATCTCACTTCACTCCGAGAGCTCAAATGAATCCGGCTCAAATTACTTTCCGAGTAGCTTTTTCCACTGCCGCCGAAAGATGTAACATTGTAGACACCCGTGGCACGGCGAAAGATACGACTCAAGCCACGACTAAGTCTTTTCCCAGCGCTAGATTTACCCTTTCCGTTTCCTCCTCCTGAATCTTTAATCAGGTCGGGAAAGTCATCAATCATTGTGAACCGTTGTCGAGGTCTGTCATAAAACTCATCTTGGGCTTGAGCACCTCTACCAAAGTCATCACCATCTTGGCTGGTTTTATTTGTCACAAAAGAGGACGATGAGATTGGGGATTCAGCGGTGGAGTGGCTTGCCACAGAGGACAGAGATCGGTACACAAAATTCCGCCTCTTTTCATCCATTCTTCATAGTCGTGGAGCTTGGAGGGAGTTGAAAAATCGGGAGAAATTTTTTCCCTTGAAATTCACGTGTTTCCTTTTCACCTAGTTTTTTTTCTAGCTTGAATAATGACAAAGGAATGGGTGATGATGATGAAGCCACTTGGGATACATTTGTGGTTAACAAGTTTTTCTCTTATGGTGGATATAAATTGAGCGGTGAAAGTCTCACATTGTAAATAGACGAATTCAAGCCACTCCACTTGGCTGAGAAAGAGTAGATGCTGGTGTGTCCATGATGGTTCTTCTTTTCGGTAATTTATTCCAGACGTGTGACGGTGACAAGCTGGATTTGGCACATGGAGCGGAATAACAGATGAGAGAGAGGAGGTTCGCGAATTTCGGTCAGTGGTTTATGGCTTTTAGTATGAGCGGCACGGATTTTCCCTCTTATTTACTCAATTACAGGATATTTCGTGGTTCCAGAATGTAAACTGGAAATTAAGATGAGAGCACACTACTCATCATCACATCACCGGCAGGCTTGACATGACTTGATTACAGGAGACCGTCATGTACCACGCCACCATTGGGAACAGACGTTGACTTGGATTTAATTCTCAGAATTATTTTTATCCCTTCATTGTTTGACAAGAATACAAGAACAAAAACAACATATGAACGTGCTTAATTATACGCCAGGTTGAATTGTCATTCTGGTGCTTCGTGCGTTGAGCTTAAACTGAGAGAAAGTTTGGAAGAGAGAGCTAGTTTTCCAGTAGTACGTAGTTTCAGAAAAGAAACGAATATTGTTTCGTTTCTACCCTTTGATCTACAATTGTCTAAAGGGAAACTTATTTTTAACAATTTTAACCTAAATTTGCTCAATATTCCATTGATTATAACTTAAACGCTCTTAAAAATAAATTTACCCTTTGATCTACAATTGTCTAAAGGGAAACTTATTTTTAACAATTTTAACCTAAATTTGCTCAATATTCCATTGATTATAACTTAAACGCTCTTAAAAAATAAATTATTTGTATCTGACACTGCAGAAGGTTAGTAGCATTTCCGACATTGATTTGATATTCCGGTAGTATTCCGGTGGTAGTATTTGGTATTCCGGTTGGTAGTATTCCGACACTGTATTGGTGCATTTCCGACACTGTAGCCACCGCCACCACATGTAGTGCAAACGGTAAAGAAACTTTCCTCACATTTCCGGGAAATAAATGTTTAAATATCTGGTATTTTGCTTTAGCAATGGATCAAGTTTACATGTATCGCAATATTAAACCTGTCATTCTTTTCCCTGTAAAATATTTTACACGCCGATCCCATTAATTTGGGACAACTCTGCTTGCTGTATATTTGTCACTAGCACACCACTTTCAACAAAAGTTTTTGCTCCACATCACACGCAACTTTTTAAAGCTACTAGCAATTCCTTCTAGGAAAGCTACATATGAACGAACTTGCACAAAAAAATGAAGACAGTTTGAAAATTGGACTGATTGCAAGTGCTGTCATTTTGTTGACTTAACGTGTAGCTTACGGATAATCTTGTAAATTTAATTGGGATACAAGGAACAAACGTGTAGAACTTTCAGATGAATAGAAAGGAATGCAAATTGGCCTGAAGCTTTTTTCACTGTGTTTACACTACACAAATAAAAAGCGAATCACACGTTTGGAATTCCTACTCTGAGTCACGACTCACTGACGCAATACCACTTTTCGGAGTATTTGACGAAAAAATTAGGCAATCCCGTTTTAAAAAATTTTTTTCTCGAACTGTCGCTCTCAGATAATCATAGCGTTATGTTTCTTGGTAAATAAGCTTCACGTGTAGCTAAGCTAACACTAAAACTGTTTTCATCTCACACTGGAGAATAATATGTTATCTTTGTCCAGTGAAATCCACTCCCCAACTAAAAGCCTATCTTCCTTTCACACAGAGCAACCATCAATACTTTAATTTTGACTCACTGATATTCTTGAAATTCCATGCCAGATGGGATGCAATTGACAACTGACAAGAATTTTCCGTCTGATAAGATTAGATCTCGCAGGGCACAGATTGAAGTGAAGCCAACATCAATTTTTTAATGACACAAAAAGCAACAAATGCAGCACAGTTTCTGTCCCCCATCATCTCACTCTGTTCACTTCACTTTCAATGTTATTCTACTCCATGTCTCAAAGATGGAATCAATTTAATCCTTTTTATTTCAGGTTCATGAATATCAGGTTTCCCAAGAGTATTGACATATTCTTGGCTTTACATCTCAATGAGTATTACAGTGGGCTAACTAGGCCAGAAAAGTGGCAATAAACTTTTACTATAATGCCATTTGCTGTATACCTCCTTCCACTCCTCACAGCCATCAGAATGGCACTCCTCTCGACATTTTCACTTGTGATTATTTTACGTAATTCAATAACAAGCAAAAGTCGTTCTGCAAGAGGAATACTAAATGAGCTGAGAGCCAGACAAGAGATGACTTCTTCATCCAGGAGTAGGCTCAAGTTTGAAAAAAAAAAAAAAATAAAATCCAATCTACCATCTGCACTTGCAACTCAACTTGATAATTGCCATTCTTGAACGTGGTTAAGACTCAACATTGCAAATTAAATGGGTAAACAGTAGTTTACCCCGACGAAAAGACAAGGCAAGGACCAATTGTGAATTTTCATTTATTGACTCGTAAAAATATACACGCTACTTGAAAACGTGCTTAAGACTACTGCAGTGAAGAAGGTCTTAACCATTTTTCATTATTGCTCCATTACCTATTCTTTCTTATTGCTTCAATGGTCGTGAATGGCACGGTTTGCTTAACGCACATAATAATAAACCCCTTTTCTTTCATTCCATGGCCAATCATCACATACTCGAATCGAAAATATTGCTATCATCATACACACAAGTCAATATACAGGACATATACGAAATTTCAATATTGTACCATACTCCATTCTCTCGCATCATTAACATCTTCTCTTTTTTCTCTACGGCAGTACTTACTAACAGTAAAATTACAAATTCAAAACAGTTACATGCTTCCTCTTGTGCAGTAGGATATAATATGCAGTAACAAAGCGAGAGTAGGTAAAGCTGCGATTTTTTTTCTGCACGTCGATACGTCGACGATAATGACATGAATGAAGCCTGACTCAGCAAAAGTCTAGTGTGTTTTTTTTTATTATTGCGATACACCAAATTCTGCAGTGGCCCACTTTAAACGTGCTTTGGATACATTGGAGCGAAGACAAAACAAAAACTAGGAAAAGTCCATTAGGATAAATATCCTATTTCATAAATTGTTCCGAAATGACGCCCCTTGTCTGAACATGGTCCAGATTTTGGACGATGTAGATGCAGTTTTTTCTTCACAAACGAACAACACAGAAATAAGTATGGATTTTAGGAGAGAACTTTTTTGCAAAGTTGTTGAGCTTTTATGGTATTTTCTAGGTTATAATGATTATGGACTGTCGTGTCTACAATTTCAAACGAAAACATAGCGTCACGTCATCCCGTCATGTGTCAATGTTTGTCATGCAGCATCTGCTCGACTGAACGTTGCCCGATGGAGAGACTAAAGAGAGAAGTTTGACAAGGGCAAAAACAAATTTTTCAACAGCTCGACGAAAAACGCTATTTAACTTTGTTTTGCCATGCTAGGTGATACAAAAATCTCTCGAAATATCAAACAACCTCCATTGCTTCCCTGTTTGCATGCGACGTGTGTCTGTTTAGATTATCTTAAAATGCCTTCCACATTGTAATTATATGGATTGTTAGGCATGGATTCTAGAAAAGTCAGTAATTTCACTCGACACATTTTTTTTTATTTTGGAGTAAGTACCGCTTTAAAAAAAAACATGGTACGGCGATGACATATTATTCGGCTTAAAAAGTAGCAAATATACTAGTTGCCTTATTTTCCTAAATTTGTTAGCCCACGTGAAACTCAACTCGGCAGTACTAAAACACGTCAAGAAATAACATTACACTATAACGACTGACAGACCAAGGTGTTGTCACTTTTTGGAGTTTGCGACATAAAAAATCTCTGTTGTCAATTACAACCGTCATTACACAAACACACTCGTAAGCACTTGGCTGTTATTGCAATACATAATTTTTACACTGAAATCCTACTGCCCTACAACTATTAACAGTATTAACCAACCCTTTTTTCGGCTTTTTGCTTTAGCTTGAAAACCAGGGTAAATGAAAAAGGTAGAGTTTGACGGTAAAAATAATCCGATGGAAATATTCTATGCCGATAGTGGAAATTTCGATTCTGAAGACACATCCTGTTCACGATAGATTGACCCAAAGTCGACTACTGCAATTGATAGACAAGTATAAATAATATGAAATGATGAACAGAAGGAGAAGTGAAACTTGCAAGATGTTTTACATAGAACTGAGTTTGTATGAAAATTTTCAAATTTCAGTTTTGTTTACATTCATCTCATTTTTTTGTCGTTTCTACTCTAATGAGCTAGTATAAATAATATGAAATGATGAACAGAAGGAGAAGTGAAACTTGCAAGATGTTTTACATAGAACTGAGTTTGTATGAAAATTTTCAAATTTCAGTTTTGTTTACATTCATCTCTCATTTTTTTGTCGTTTCTACTCTAATGAGCTTCTATGTCACACAAATAAATCTCGAAGATACATACATTATTTCTTTCTCGTGTGAAACGAAACCCGAAAAAGGCATGCACAAATAAGATCGTACAATTTATACGTCTTGTTTTCTGCACGAAGATGCGCTTAAAGATGATGCCGTGCCTACACTACATTAGTACGTAGGTATTGAACAACACACAGCAGGTTAATTTAATACTTTGCTATAAAAAATATAATATCTAACCACAGCAAAAAAAGAGTCGCCTGTCTCTTGTTTCAAAAATGAAGATTATGTGTATGCTCCAAATCCTACATTTTCTATAGTCCCATGTAAGGCTGTCATGAACGGTGCCAAAAGCGTTACCATTGTTGAGGAGTTTCGAAGATGTGGTGACACTCGAGAAGGGGTTTGTAGTAAAAACTTGAATTATCACACGGCTCACTGTGACAAATACAATTTTAGAAATACACTTTTTTTCTCAACATGCAAACACATTTTTTCCTCATACATTTGCATATATAACAAAATCTCCTTAAAGTCAGCTTCACTCTCTGGTTTTATGTGTACATAAAATACTTTTGAGATATTGTGTATCTCGTGGAATAATGTAAAGCAAATTAAATGATTTTGTTACCGAATGAATGTCATGAGTAGCTTTCAATTCGTCATTGTAAGTGAAGAATGCCGCCGCAAGAAGTAGTCACAAAAGGAAGAATAAATGCCAATAAATACCATTTGAAGTACCTGCGTAACAATCTGAAATCAGAATGGAAACAGTAATACAAATTCGGTAACGCTCTTTGGCATTGCCTCTCTCTGATGACATTCATGATAATGAAGTGGATCGCCTACTGATATAGTCAGCGTGTGATTTTCCTCTTTTCAATCAAACTTATACTTTACATCATGTGGGGGCAGATGATTAGAGGAAAGTCAAATCTGAATAGTCTCACATTTGAAAAGATCGTCTAAATACATTTCTCTTTAATTCATTGTCCCGTTGGTTTTTGTACTTATTGACACAATTCTGACATTTCAATTTTGGTCCACATTCAAAGAATGCATTATAGCTGTAAATTCAACATCAGATTTTCCGGTGCTCTTTTTTTCAATTATGTTTTATGCTTCTCTAGCTTCCGTATTATTTCGAGAGATCATTTTCATCCACGTGTGTTTGCGTCGAGGCACACTTTCGAGTTATCTTTGATGATAACATTTACTTACCGTATCATCCCACATTAAGCAAATATATACCCAGAGGCTGACTCAAACGTTGACGAATACGCCATAGATTCATGATGAATGAATCCTAATGTCACCATCACAAAATAATGAAACCTTTCATCCTTTCATGAATACCTAGAACAGGATATTACAGCTAAAAGAACACATTTGTTGGCAAACAGATCCAGTTTATGCAAACAGTTTTCATCTCGGTGAAATTGATACTTCATATATGCACACTTTTTATCGGTACTAGACGGACGCATTGAATCGCATTAAGTGAGTAAACAGACATCGTATCAGGGAAGTCACTGATATGTGTAACCCTAACCGAGACGACTTCCTGACCCATAAATGCGGTCATGAAAACAAATGCATGTGACATGTGACCGATGAAATCTTCTATTTATTTTGTACTGTAAAAGTAAAAGCAAGAGTAAGTATTTGACGATTATGTATAACATTTTATTCTATTCTACTAACGATTTCGAAAGTCTTTCTTTAAATACCAGATCAAGTTCCAATAAGCTTTAGGCGCCAAATTAACATTTTGTGCATAATATTTAGAGCCATGGATTTTCATCTTTTCCAAAATTGCTTGCTTTTGGATTATATATTCTCAATTTTTTCCTCATGCAAATCCACTGAATTCATTCAGCGTACAATGATTCTCTCTCCAATTACAGAAAAAAGGAAGAAGGCATTACCACTCATTTCCTTTTTTGGTCAGAATTTACCCACAGAACATTGATATAACATAGCGCCTTAATTAAATACCACGCCATAAAACCAGTTTATGAATTCTCATAAGCAATGCTCTAACTCAAGAACATATTTATAAAATTCTCTTCAGGCTCGTTCTATAACTATTAATCATCCTCATTATCACCTCTCGAAGATGATAACAAGCTTAATGGCGTTGTCAATGCGTATGTACATTTACATCTTCATCGTATCGTGTTGTGTAAAACTATACATTAGCGTAATATTATCTGGTGCCCTAACACAAGGTACAAGTAAAGGGTTTATGCATGCATAAGTACATTCTTATAAATCCTTATTTCATTATCTGACATATACAAGCTTTTCAAACTTATAGAGCCACACAGTCGTACAAAGAACACAAGTTTAATAACAGCGACAACAATCCGAGTCGATGTAATTTCCTCTGTCGTCGTTATTTGCTCACTTTGACTCGTTTGCCTATTGTGTTCCCGATGCAAATTCAAAGCTCACGTTTTCTTCCCTCATCATATATGATTATTGAGAAGAGTGTATTCATTTCATAAAGTAAATTATTATTACTAAATTGCAACTAGTGCTAATGCTCACTCGTGTCGTGCACATCAGTGAGAAGTTTGTCCCCAATGAAAATAAAATGCTAATTAAAGCTTTACTTCCACACTTTGTGTGTGCATAGCTTTTTTAAAACAATAGCTAAGCCCGAGCAAGGGAACGTAAACGTGCTCTCCTCACAGCAATAAACCTGGTTGCCTTCTTTTTTGCATGCAATTTGCAAAGGAGCCACAAAGATAAAGAAATGCATTTCAACACATTCCCACAACACAACTCAGCGAAATATGTGGCTTTTCAAAATGTGGAACACTGTGTGACTTTCTATAGTGGTGGTGGTGACCAACCACGACCACTGAACTATAATATTATTCCTTTTTTAGGAAAAAAAGTAAATCTGTATGTTAGCAGTGAAAACGCTTCAAACATCAGATCCCCATGCAAATAAGTAATAAATGTGAACATATATTCAGCCCATATCTCATAGTCATTCTTATCAGAAAAGCTTATTTTTCGCAGTCTATGATTCCCTCGAAAATCATGGTGATTATGAGCACAAAACAGCTCACTTTATTTACTCTCATAAAAACGCTGTTGTGATGCTAAAATGCTTGATCAGAGCTGAAGAAAGGTGATGTTTATTTCCGTTTCGTGATGATGAGAAAAGAGAATGAATGCGGGAAGCGGAGCGAATGTAGAATGCGGCGTAATAAGCCAAGAAGAAAAAGGGTCGTTGTTCGTGTAGAAAATCGTAGGAATTTACGATGTCGTGCTTGCTCATACTGGACGCTTCATTCATTCATCATGATGAGATGAGAGTAAGTTGTGAATACGAGAGGAGGATCCTAAATTTGAATTGCAGGTGGGATGCTTTGCATGTCAAGCTTGGTTTTAATAAAAGGAGGCTTTTTAAAAGTAAAACTTTTCCCTAGAAAATGCTATATGTGTCAAAGCGAGAGAGGTAAACTCATTTGCAAAGGCTTTCTTTTTACAAGATTTACTCACTAGTCACTAATTAACAGATACACAAAAGATTAGATTGAAAATATGGATGAATAAGTCGTGATATCGTAATCTGTCAGGGGGATATGATAAGGGAACTGATTTGGCTAAGCTTTCGAGAAAATTAAACGAATTTTCCATTTGATTAAGTTTAGATTCTTATTTTTGAAAATTGGGAAGTGAAGGAGAAACTGGATTCATGGCAAAGGATATGAAGTAAACTTTGATAAACATTGATAAATCGAATCATTCGAATCCTTTAATTTAAGTACCTTAAAAAAGCATAAACTTGGTTGAGCTTGAATGTTGAGTTTTATCATCATGTCTGAGTGAGGTTCATTTAATACTCAAGATGAGGTACATGATACATTACTCTGTCATCATCTGGGTGATGAGTGATAATATTTATGTGCACCATTTGGTATGAAATGAAC
>JAHZNA010000968.1:0-11407 GCA_027743935.1 Sinodicranocentrus sp. ZH6 | reverse complement strand
CTCAGTAGTACACCCTATGCACTCAGTCGAACAACCTATACATTCAGTCAAACAACCTATGCACTCAGTCCAACACTCTATGCACTCAGTAGAACACCCTATGAAACTATATTTAAATACGAATCGCCTATAACTCAGTAATTCTTGCTAAATCTTTAGAAACAATTTTTTTATTTTTTCGTGTTGTTCTAAAAATCTCAGTAGAACATCCAATCGGGTCGTATCTTTGCTCCGTTTGGACTTGAGATAAAAAAATCCCATGCATTTGGTAGAACATCCCATACACTCCAATGTATGCTACTCAGACACAATATAACACCCTACGCACTCAGTGAAACACCCCATATGGTCGTTTCATAAATTCCTGTAGGACCTTAGAACACTAATTTAACTTAAAAAATGGGAATAAAATGCGCACAGACAGACAGAGAGACAGACACACACACATACACACACAGACGGCGCAGACGATTTCATAAGCTCGCACTTCAAACACTTTTGCGAGCTGATAAATCTAGTAAGACCAAATTGAGCTCGCAAATATTGAACACAATTGAATCTCACTTCAAACCTTACAACATAACATACGACAATAGTCTCACATCAGACATTAACCTAACAACATAACATAAGAAAATTGTCTCACATCAAACATTAACCGCATAACATAACAGAAGAAAATAGTCGTACATCAAACATTAACCTATCAATGTAACATAAAAAGATAGTCGCAAATCAAACATTAAACAAAAAATATAAAATAAAATGATCGCCTCACATATTAATCTAACAATTTAACCTCTAAACATTTAAATCTCATTTCCAACCCTATGCACTGAGAATAACAACACTCACTCAGTGGATCACCATTTCACAGTGGTTTCACGTAATACTAAAAAGCGGCCATTTTACCATATTCGGACTACAGTACATCATTCGACTCGTAGTGACCCAAGAAACACGATTTTTTGAAAATTTTGACCTTGTGACATTTGACCTCGTCAAAATTTGAAACTTTTTGTAGTATTAATAATTTGCAAATCTAAGTTGATATATGCATATTACTCATCAAATTACGTTTCATTTTTGATTTTCAGCTTGATTGATTGATTAAAAACAGATTAATATATGATTGAAACTTAAATTTTGCAAAAAATGCTTACTTTGTTAATTTATTGACGACGAACACCAGGGCGGACGCAGATAGTAATTAATGCAATATGTAGAGTTTTTATAGGACTACCGAATGGCTATTTTGAATTTTGCGTAAGCCCCGGTAGAAATGAGAAAATTCATTTTCAAAATTTTATTTTCCCCTCTGGCTGACAATCGAACCCCCTCAGCACCATTTTCAAAATTTACATCCTAATGGAGAATCAAATGACAATAAACATATTTACTATTAGAATGCAGTTAACTGTAGTTATTTTGACTGGCGGACAGTACAGAAGATTTAGGCAAAATTAATGAGTTATACGTAATTCGTGCTCGTTAGGTTACTTTTTGATGTGAGACTAAATTGCGTTTAATGTTGTTAGGTTAGATTGTATGGTTAATGTTAGATGTGAGACTATTGTCTTAGGTTATGTTGTTAGGCTAACGTTTGAAGTGAGATTTAAGTTCAATATTTGCAAGCTCAACTTAGTCTTACCATATTTATTAGCTCGCAAAAGTGTTTGAAGTGCGAGCTTATGAAATCGTCTGTGTGTGTGTGTCTGTCTGTCTGTGCACATTTTATTCGCTTTTTTAAAATTTAATTTGAGTTCTATAGTCCAACAGAAATTTACGAAACCACCCGATTGGGTGTTTTACTCAGTGCGTAGGGTGTTAGATTAGGGTGTTTAAGACAATAAACCACTATTATTATTATTATTATTATTTGTTTCCATTAGATCTTTGACACAACAAACTTAGTGGAACACCCTGTGCACTTAGTAGAGCACCCTATGCACTAACTAGAACTCCCTATGCACTTAATAGAACATCCTATGCACTCATTAGCACACTACATCGAGTGTGTAGTACATGCCTTGCATTGCATGAGTTTTAAAGAACACCCATATTTTTGTTTTTATTTGACCTGTGACATAAAAAATCATATGAACTTAAGACAACACCCTATGCTTTCAATAGAACACGCCATGCACCCAGTAGTACCCAGTAGTAACCTGTTAGGTTAACATGACGATGAAAACACCATATTATGCAAGTAGAGTAGAACACCATATGCACTCAGTAACTCTCAGTAGGGTAATTGCTTATAACTCTTTAATTTTTGCAAAATCTTAAAAACTAAATCTTTATTTTTCGTTGTTGTTCAAAATATCTCAGTTTGTAAAATACCCAAATAATGTATCTTTGTTTTTATTTGACCTTTGAGAGAAAAAAATCATATGAATTTATAGGATCATCCTATGCACTCAGTAGAACACCCATTGCACCCAGTAGTACACCGTTTTTACCCATTAGGGAACACGAATCACGTATAACTCATAAATTCTCTCTAAAGCCTGGTACGCAGCTACCATATTTCGCACGAAAAACGAAATCTCGAAGTACTTGGCGGTTACTTCACCAACGTAGCACGGAGCTCCTCAGATTTTGCTAATATTTTTCACAGAGGGAAAAATCTATGCGAAAAAAACATTCTCTTTTCGACTTTGCGAAGTGAAATAAAATGAAATCATATGAGACTTGTTATCTTTGATTGCTTATTAGCTCGCAAAAGTGTTTGAAGTGCGAGCTTATGAAATTGTCTGCGCCGTCTGTGTGTGTGTGTCTGTGCACATTTTATTCGTACTTTTTAAATTGATTTTGTGTTTTAAGGTCTGAAAGAATTTACGAAACGACCCGATTAGGTGTTTTACTGAGTGCGTACGGTGTTAGATTGTGTGTAAGTAGTGTAAATTGGAGTGTAGGGGGTGTTCTACGAAATGCATAGGATTTGTTTGTCTCAAGTACAAACAACAACAAAGAAAAATAAAAATTTTGTTTTTGAAAATTTAGAGAGGATTTTCCTACTGGGTGCATAGGGTGTACTATTAGGTGCATTGGGTGTTCTAATGGTTGGTAAGAGTGTTATCTAAAGTCCAACAGGAATTTATGAAACGACCCTATTGGGTGCTTGAGTACGTAGCGTTTTAGATATGTGAGTGGTGTACATTTGAGTGTATAGGGGTTCTAAAAAATGCATAGGATTTCTTCGTGTCAAGTCCAAACGGAACAAAGATTCAACCCGATTGGGTGTTCTATAAACTGAGAAACTTAGAACAACAAGGAATAATAACAAATAAATAAATGAAGATTTTTCAAGAATTAATGTGTTTAAGGCGATTTGTGTTTCCTAATGCGTGTATAGGGATGTTTTACTGAGTGCATTAGATGTTCTACTGAGTGCCTAGAGTATTGAGTTTATAAAAATTGAAATTACTTTAAAGTCTCGATATATTAGAAAAACTGAATCCTTCGCCTGGGATTTGAACTCAGGCTCTTTGGGTTTAGCCCCCAACGCTTTCACCACTAAGCTACAAAGGAACTCTGCAATATATCAACGGGAAATATGTTATATTTCTGCGGTTAATGTACCCTGGCGAACTGCTAGCTTTGAGTCATACTGCCTATTGATTTTATGTTTTAGCTTAGATTGTTAGATTAATTTTTTGAAATGAGATTTTAAAAAAGTCATATTTGCGAGTTCAACTTAGTCTTACCAGTTTTATTAATATATCACCGACTAAAATAACGCCAAAAAAATTTGCTCGCCAATTCATTTTTGCGCTAATTAATTTTTCACGACTTCTTACACGACTAATAAAACTAGCGGAGATTATGCAACCGGATAGCGGTCACAGACAATTCCCCAGACTGACCAATCGAAAAATTGACACGTATGCATTTGATGAGCCTATTTAGTTAAAAAGTATTGATCCAATTTTGGTCAAGTTATTTCAGTATTCCTTGTAAGTAATGAGTAGATAATTGAAATTTTGGGCTGATAAATATTAAATTAAATGTATCACGAAACCGTGCATTTTAGTGAATATTTTCTCATGATAATGATTAATACTTGCTCTACTGCTTCATTATGCCTCTATTTCATATTGCATGCTGACTGTGTTTTTGCTAGTGTATGTACTACAGTAGGTATAAAATCTCACTAAAGTTTTAAGCTTAGAGATAAGACAGCACTTTTGTATGATGTAGATGTACCTTTGGACAGAAGGCATGCGCTCCTTTTGTTATAAGTTAGAATGAACCACACCGGTTTTTCTATGCATTTTGTATCAACATTTGCCTGCTAACATTATGAGAGAGAATTTGTTTCGAACTAGAGGATTGTTTGCTGGATGTGAGATTTTCTCGTTTTGTTAGTTGTGTTTAAGGCTTGAGTAACTAATCATTGAACTCAACTCCGTCTAGTAAACCAGGAAATTTTTGTTGGTAGTTATAACCGCCCCGTTTCTTAAAGAAAATTTGAATAGGCTAAGCTAGAAAGTTTCAGTAATTATATAACTGGCTTAACACAGTAATTATTGTTTTCGTTCAGTGGCTGACAAGTAATCAGTTTTTTTTCATTTGTATTGATTTGGCCATTTCTAAAGATATTATTTCTTTTTGTAACTAAGCGTGTCAGTAGTCTGTTTTCTGTAGTGATTTTTTCAGTGACTACTATCCTGATTACTTTGCGCATGTTTTATAACTAACAAGTCCCTCATCACTACCTCAATCCAGTAATACGAATTCAGAACTTTAGAACAGTGGATAATATTTCAATTAATATTTTAATTTCAAATGTTTCTTTGCTAACAATTCACCAAACTTTTCATGAATGTTTACTAATTTCATTTAATTTCATATTGACTTTTTCTCCTGGCGAAGGTGTCAGTTGTACACCGAAAGCTTGAGAATTAAAATTTCTTAAAATGTCTTCCATGTATCCTGAAAACTTTACTTATTTAGAACTTTGACTTTTAGTGAAAATGCCAGTAGTCAGAACGAATTTAGGTCGAATGTGTAGCGTGAATGATATGTTGTGGCATTCCTACATACGTTGGTGGATTATAAATGAACTTATTATTTTATTTTCCAACACGATATGTCCATATGTGTTTGAATTCGACCTAATAGTAGGTATTGTTCTTAAAAACGCCTACAACAAAACCTAAGTATTACATAAGCTCTACACCATACATGCTATCTCATGCATGTTAACACAGTATAATGTAATCATGAGGCAGTATCATACTGCATAAAACCATGCGGCAATGAGAAGCAAAAAATGGGTTACATTTATTGAGTTCGCCCAGAAGGTTGTCCGGTTTCTCTTCCTCTAGCTCGAAAGTTCAGTCTTCACTGTACTGGAGTATACATTTATGTACGATTAATTCGTTCAATATTGTTTAAACGATAGTAATATAATAAAGCTAGTTACTATGTCGTTAATTGCTACTTAATAGTATGACTCCGTATGTAATTTATTCAGTACATCCGAATTTTGTCCATGAAAGTCACCTTTACAAGAACAACGGGAAGGTTATCATATAAATCAGAATCCCTTCGTCACGATTTGGATGGTACAATTAATTTTCTACTATTATCTAGCACTGATTAAATTGGGAGCTAAATGGTTATTGCATACAGATGAAGTATTAGTCCAATACCTTTTAGATCTTCGAAAAGCATTAGTACCGACAACCGTTTTTTATGAAAAACTACAAGCTAGCAGCTTTCATGCTTTACGAACGCTATTTTAAGCGTAGACCTTACAATTAACAAAATGTTTTTAAATGATCAAGAAATTTTTGCCATTATTAGAAACCTTTATATCGTGAGACTATATTCTACTCGTATAAGCATAGTGTTGGATTGTATTACCAATTTTTTTACTTACCTTGACAGTGGAAAAGATGACCAAAAGGTTTTAGGTTTATTAAAAATAATAAATATTTGAATATTAAATGAAAAGGTAGTTTTAAAATACACTGTAAAATAACTTAAAACTAATTATTTTATTATTTTTGATACATTTTGCGAGAATTTCTACAAATAACTGAAAATGGCAATATAAGTTGAAGTTGAATAGTACTGCTTACATTCCACTTTCAATTTAAGTTATAAAATGACAAAAAAGTCCATAAAACGAATAACCATATTGTAAAGATAAAATGGATTTACATTAATCTTCTGCAGGGTTTCATGCCAACGTATGATGATAGCATATTTATCTAAAACAAAATATGCATGTATAAAATTGATGCATCAAATAAAACGAAAATCCATTGTGAAACATGAGTCAGAGCTTTTTGGTAGGATATTATCAGCCCAGGTTAGTCAGCCAAACAACTTCGTGTTCGTAAAATGTTGTATGTAGGCGTATCCGTTTATTTTCTGAATATTAACTGAACAAATAAATGTGCGTCGCGGAATTAACTAGCAGCAGTCCGGGATGGTGAGGGTGGTGGTGATGATGTGATGATGAGCGAGATACGAAGTATGCTCGCTAATTGCAATTTAAGTGATTATGAAAATAGCCACGATGATGACTAATTCAATGCGTAGGGAAACAACAAGATTTTGACAATTACAAACGTAGCTGAGATTTATTGCGTTGCGTTAATTAGAGCAAACAATAATGACAAGTGAGGTGACAAGTAACTAGGAAAGTAAGAGCGTATAAGAGTAGCAAGTACAAGTCCAAAATAACAAGTGAGTTTATGACGTTTGACTTACATATATATATAGATTTTCTCAACAAAGAAAACCAAAACTGAGTTAACATTCAAACAGAAAAACCTTACATTCAATCTATAAATAGAATGATTGTACAAGGAACAAAGTTGAAGTGGTCACAAATATACACTTTCATTGTTCTTCAAGTACATTATGTAAATTAGGAAAATGACTACAAGGAGTTCATAAGTACAAAAATACGTTGTGTGTACACATACACCGTCATTGTGGATAAGCTTAGGCACAAAATGAACAAAACATGACCACAGGTAGTGGTTAAAAATAGGAGACATTGAACTTTCATACGTACATGAATATTAAAAAGTGAACAAAAATTATACATTCAAGCTCAACTAAAATTGAGCATCTTAAAACTTATTCATCAAAAAAGTACAGATTGCTGTACGAACATGCTCCGGGGCCTTGCAGTACTGCAAAAAGAAGTAAAAGTAACACATATCAGGACTTACAGACGTTGTTAATAATACCATGCACTAGGGTCCGAGTTAACGGATTTCAAACTAAGCGTTCCCCAGTTTTGTACGCATTCACACATCTCTCAATCTCACATGACAAGTGTCTGAAGTCCGATACTGAAACTGATCAAAAAAAAGAAATGAGTCAAATAACTAAAAACCATACTGCAAGGTACGGAAACAAAAATAAATAAAAAGCTTATTCATGGATGCTTTGATTAGACTTATCTTCATGAATTGGTAGTAAACATAGCTTAGATTACTGGACGCTTGAGTTCTCCTCCACTTGTCTTTATTGTAGCAACTCGGACGAGTCCATCTGCACCTGGGTGGACAGTCTTAACCCTTCCAAGTTTCCATTTCATGGGAGGAAGTCGTTCATCCTTCAAAATTACTAGGTCATTCACGCTCAAATTTGGAGAGGGAGAACACCATTTCGGTCGCTGTTGAAGTCTTGTTATGAATTCACCGGACCATCGACGCCAGAAAAGTTGTCTCTGCTGTTGAAGGAGTTGCCATCGGTCAAGGCGTCCAGGTTTGATCTCAGTAAGGTCAGGATCGGGAATTGCAGTAATTGGAGCTCCGATAAGGAAATGTGCTGGAGTAAGTGCTTGTAAATCGGATGGGTCTGGTGAAGCTGGAATGATTGGACGTGAATTCAAGATTGCCTCAATCTGCGTAACAAGGGTCAGCATCTCTTCATACGTCAGAAGTGAATTTCCAACGACACGGTAAAGGTGGTGCTTGATTGAGCGTACCCCAGCCTCCCAAATTCCCCCAAAATTTGGCCCCCCACTGGGGGAAAAATGCCACTGGACCCCCAAGGTTGAACATTCATCCTCCAACTTCCGGTTGTGATCCTTGTTGTTGCAAAAATCTGCTAAGTCCTGCAACACCTTGTTTGCTCCAACGAAGTTGGTACCATTATCTGAGTATATGTCTGTTGGCCTACCTCTGCGGCTTATAAAACGGCGAAGAGCGGCTAGAAATCCGTCAGTGGTTAGGGATGAGACTACCTCTATGTGTAACGCCCTTGTTGCAAAACAAACAAAAATTGATAACCATGTTTTAAAAGTAATTTTTGATCGCCCTGGTGATCGGGTGATGAATGGTCCAGCATAGTCCACTCCGACCTTGGAAAATGGACGGGAGGGGTTTCACTCTGTCAAAGGGAAGGTCCCCCATAAGTTGTTTCATACTTGTAGCCTTGTGACGAATACAGGTTGTGCATTTGTTGATAAGAAATCTGACTGCATCACGTCCCCGCACAATCCAGTAGCGTTGATTAAGTACTGCAAGTGTAGAGGTCGGTCCAGCATGTAGATTCCTATGATGAGTTTCACGAATGAGGAGTGTAGTGACATGGTCACACCTAGGCAGCAGAAGGGGATGTTTTCTCTCAAATGATATGTCAGCGTTCCTTAACCGTCCTCCAACACGTAGCAATCCGTCGGAAGAGAGAAATGGGCGAAGTGAAAAAATCTTATCTTCGAATGGAAATTTCCTTGCCTTGCTGTAGAGCTTTTACTTCACTTTCAAAATTGCGTTCTTGGATAATTCGAATTATTGCATCATGAGAAAGAGTTAATTCTTGGGTAGTTAACGAACCTTGTTGTAGAGGAGTTTTGCTTTTGGTTGCCTTACAGTTGTACAGGAAGCGGAACATCCATGAAATTACTCGCTGCAGCCGCATAAAACTTGAAAAGTTTTGGAATATACTTGATGGAGGGGAAGGTTGCACATGATGTGCACGGATAGGCTGCTCCTCATGATTTGTTGCTTCTGTCTCTTCATCTTTTACATCGGGATGATAGGGGTTGTCCATGAGCATAACAGAGTTACCTTTCCACCACAGGGGATGTTGGAGTAACTCCATAGCTGTGATTCCTCTGGAAGCGCAATCTGCAGGATTGTCATTCCCACTCACATGAAACCAGTTCGCCTTGGGGCAATTTTCTTGTATTTGCTGAACGCGGTTGCTTGTTGCTTCTGTCTCTTCATCTTTTACATCGGGATGATAGGGGTTGTCCATGAGCATAACAGAGTTACCTTTTCACCACAGGGGATGTTGGAGTAGCTCCATAGCTGTGATTCCTCTGGAAGCACAATCTGCAGGATTGTCATTTCCACTCACATGAAACCAGTTCGCCTTGGGGCAATTTTCTTGTATTTGCTGAACGCGGTTGCGTGCGTAGGTCTTCCACCGGGATGGATGGGCCGTGATCCAGTTTAAAGCAATTGTTGAATCAGTAAATGCTCGAACTTCGTCAAAGGTTTGATTAAGGGAAGTCAGCACAGTCTTCATAAGTTGAGATAGCAGGAGTGCACCGTTCAGCTCTAGCCTGGGAAGAGTTTGTACTTGGACTGGAGCAACGCGGGTTTTTGATGTCAGGAGCTGGCTTGTCTCGGTACTATCTGAGAATCGGCAGCAAACATATATCACAGCAGCATAGGCTTTCTCAGAGGCACCTGAGAAACTGCAGAGTGTAAGACGTATTGGTTTTCTTGGAATGACACATCTAGGTATGTGTATCTGCTCTAAACCCTTCAGGGATGATTTGATGGATAGCCATTGATCTTGTATGTTAATTGGTAACACGTCATCCCAGTCAGCTTTGATTTTCCACAAATCTTGCATAAATATTTTGCAAACGATGATAGCAGGTGACAGCCATCCCAGGGGATCGAAAATCTTGGATGTTTCGGACAGGATGGTTCGTTTACTGTGCTTTCCAGGAGTGTCTGATGAAAGTTGAATTTTGAATTCATACCGATCATATGTGGGATTCCAAAAGACACCTAATGTTTTGACTGACCCATTGTCGTCATGTTCCATTTGAATAAGAGATTTCGTTTCCCTCATGTCCTCTGGAATGGTGTCAAGTACGGCCTTATCATTTGTAGTCCATTTTCTCAATTGAAATCCACCAGCGGCACAAAGGTTGATTATTTGATGAACTGTGGTTATAGCTGCGGCTGATGAGCAGGAACCAGAGAGCAGATCATCAACGTAAAAGTCTTGTTGAGCTACTTTGGATGCGATCGGGAAACGTTGTTGTTCATCAATCGCGAGTTGTTGGAGGCATTTTACTGCTAAATAGGGGGCTGATGCAGTCCCGTACGTTACAGTGTTAAGCCGGTACTCACGGATGGGAAGTGAAGAGTCCTCACGCCACAGGATTTTCTGGAGGTGGGTATCTTCATCTCGGACACGGATCTGTCTGTACATTTTTTCTAAATCAGCAGTGTAGGCTACGGGATGTGTTCTGAACCGTAGCATGATGTCCATGATGTTGTCTTGTAGCTGTGCTAGGGTGTCGAGGAATGGCGACGTCTTCAGGTGGCACCAGCGTCATGTGTCCAAGACTCTCGTATTCCTTCATAAACGTTTTGTAGCTATTCCGATGTTGTTGCAATTTTTGAATCTTCTCAACATCGGTGATGCTTTTGTGATGGACTAGTCGTCTTTCCAAAGATAGCAGCCGTTGTACAGAAAGTTTTCTAGATTCCCCAATTGGCAAACGTGGTGTCCTCCAGGGGATGCTTACAGTAAATCTTCTGGTTGAGTCTATGCTATGTGATTCTTGAAAATGTTGTTGACATTGTTTTTCTTCCTGGGTCATCATGGGCGATTCTTGTATTGTTTCTGATTCCCAAAATTTACGAATGTTGTTGTCAAGTTCAGCAGTGGTGATAAACGTTGACACAGTAGTTGTTTGTTGATTCAGCCCAGCAATTAGCCATCCAAGTGATGATTTGATTGCATGAGGTTGACCTGCTTTACCCGAAATTTTCTCATTTTCTAAAATTGTCCAAAAAATGTCTTCTCCCAGCAAAACGTCTACGGATGCAGAAAGATGGAAATTCGGATCTGCTAGCTGGAGCCCTTGGATGTAAGGCCAGTTGGAGAGGTTACAGTTTCCGGAAGGAATCTTACTAGTGATTTTGTTAATTACCAGACAATTTACGGCATAAGAGATGGTTGAGTTGAAATGTGGTTTGATAAGAATGGAAGTTGAATGTTTGGCAACTCCAACCGGTGCAGAGGATAAATCAGTGACTTGGGTGTGGGTGGTTGTCAATTTTAACTTCAGTCTTCTAGCACAGCTTTCAGTTATAAAGCTCACTGAAGATCCTCCGTCAAGAAATGCTCTGCACATGTTGTTGTCAGTTGAATCTGTAGCAATTTGGATTCTTGCTGT
>JAHZNA010000967.1:0-55363 GCA_027743935.1 Sinodicranocentrus sp. ZH6 | reverse complement strand
CAGTTTGTGTTTTTTTGTATTCTTTTAAGTTGAGAGTTTTTCACAATCAGGAAAATGTGTACATGAATCTCAAAGGTTTTTGCAGTAGACATGAAAATCATGTGAAGTTATTATGGATAGGATCGCAATTGTGGCAGTTTTTCTTTGCCATTGTCATTTTTATGGAGTAACTATTATCATGAAATGTGATTGTAAAGATGGGATAGAGAACTTACTCAGTTTACATTTTTATTTAACCTAGAGGGTATTAGGGAGAAATTTGTGTGAGCTAGTAATTCTTGTGATTTGTTTGCCAAGAAAAAAAGTCACTTTTTTTAAAAAAAATGGTCCAATTTAAATAATAATTTTGAAAATGGTCATAGATAAGCTAAATTATTGTTATGTGTTTACTCTGCAGGTGTGGCGGCTGGACCTTGTGATGGTGATTCTGTTCAAAGCTATACCTTTAGAAAGTACGGATGGAGAGAGACTAGAGAAATCTCACGAATGTCTTCATCCTGGCCTTTGTGTTAACCCGTACCACATTAACGTATCCGTCCGAGAGCTGGATCTTTACTTGGCCAACTTCATCAATAGCCACGGTATTGATGGTATACAAGTACCGCTTTTTAATTTTCCACATTTTCTCAAACCGCCATGTAAACTCGGTTAGCAAAAATGTGTAGACTTGCCCATTGACTTTGTTGATGGAGCCTTAGATTTCATCCAAGCCCCATGAGCAACAAAACTCGGACTCAAGAATTTACTGTAATGGATGGGATAAATAAAACCCGTCTGGACAAGCCAGACTGGCATCTGGCGTTTCGTGACGTTGGCAATGAGTAATAGAAATGGATAGGAATAAATCTCATGTTTTGTAGCTCTTTTCCTCATCTTGTGAGCAATATGTAAGGCTCCTTTGCGTGCTCCAGGGAGTACACGAGGTGAACAGGAAACTCGAGAGGGTCCTGTACCAGGAATTTTTAGAGGGAGAAAACTGTACATTAGGCTGAGCTATCTTTACGAAAACGTAGTTTTTCTCTTTGTGTAACGTGCTGTTGATGTGTAACTCTTTCCCCATTTCTTTCTTTTTTCTCTGCCTTTTACACAATTGATGCTTTCATTCTTTTTATTATCATTTACCTTTTCACATGCAGCATAAAATAAATACGGTGGCTGTGCTCTATGTCCATGCATGCTACATATTTAGACGTTTGATTTAAAGCTTGTTTTGGTGGAACACAGGGACTATCCGACTATCCATGCATATCCGACTCAGGGATAACGTTAGATTTTTTCTCTTTTTCGCTCGTATGTATATCCTCATTTATGGGTTGTATACTTATTCAAGCAGACTTTTACAAAAGATATCGCTTTTTCAGCATAATTCCTTTCTTCTGTCTAGCTACGTCTTGTTTAGTTGTCTATCCTTCTGGAGAAACTGCCTCGTCCACATGTCTCTTTTGGATGAGTTGGATCCCTCTTACCGGAACACAGTTGGTGTGGTTGTGCACAACACGACAACACTATCTCCCCAGTCAGCCCAAATGGAATGCATTGCTGGAATAGAGGAAGAAGAAAAAAAAGAAATGAGAAAAAAGAGAATAATGAAAAGAAAAAAAGAGAGGAGAAATATTAAGGAGAGGGAAAAGAGAAGAGTGAAAACCACGGTGTTTTTGTGCTTTAACCTTTCACTCACTTTCACCACGTTTCATTCATGGACACATGCTGCGCCACTAATGATTACCGTAAATAGATGGGCCCGCGGAAGGAAAACTGGCTGAGCATGCTGAGCCCAATTTTTGCTATATGAGCCTTACAAATTAGTTGAAACAGTGGAATAAAGAGTTGCTCTTGAACACGAAACAAGAATGGGCATTATGATGATGAAAATAGGTTAGCGGAGATCTATTCGCAAGTAGAAAAGGGATTCTCCTCTCAAGTGGCTTCACAGCTTTTATTTTTATTGTTTTTTAAAAAGTTGCACCGCTCTCGCTTCTTCCTCTCTTTCTTAAAATTTGCTATAAATTAATGAGTTCCATTGTAGCCCCACTTCCTCCTTTGTCCTTTTTTCCAAGAAGTAAAGCATGTGAAAGTATGTATGTGTATCCCAATCATTAAATAAGGCATGTAGCGCTTTTGTCCGCAATCAGAGAAAGAGATGGAGAGTTGGAGAGAGAAGGGAACTGGTAGGAGTGGATTGGGTGATGAAAGCTATATATGGGCTTGATGCGTGACTGAAAAAGCATTATATGAGTTTGAGATAAAAAGCTGTTAACTGTCGGATAACTGACATAAATATTTCATTTGCCATTGACAGGGATATGGGCTCAACATTAAATTGTCACTTTTTAAAATTAATGTTGTACCTTCTTCTATGGGACTTCTTTTGTTGTGATTTATTCTTCACAGCTTTTCTCTTTTTCTCTAACTTTCCAGAAATTATCAGCGGGATGTGCGACAATAATAATGAAAAGGATGAGGAGCGCGGATTTAAGGGTAAGGGATTTTCAACTTGAAACTTGTTTTTTCCCTCTCCTTGATAAAAACTAAGGAAATTTTAGACTTTGCCAATTTCACTTTTTGCGTCGGAGTGCCAATGAGAATTTGTCTTTAGAAGAGCAAGTTTTTTTGGGATGGGAAAAGGGAATGAAGGGATACGGGATAATATGGTTTTTCGTAAAAAGGGAAAATGTGTATCAATCAAATTTACTTTTTGCCTAATTCATTTAGCTCGGAGGCTTTTGTAGTATTGCGGAAATTTGAGAAGACAGGGAATTATCTTAATCAAAATTTTCTACTTCCGATTGTTGAAAAATATCACCCAGGCTATACTAATTAGGTTCGGCTTTTCCTTCTCACACGAGAAATTTATTTGTTCATTTTAGAAAGTTGAAAAGAAGCACGACGCCAACCATAGTTATTTTATTACATAACGTCTCCGGTTCACAATCCCGTAATCAAAAAATGCCTTGTAGAAAAAAGTCAATTAGAAAAAAATGAAAGTTTAAAAAAATATACGAGTGTTTACTTCTATTTATCAGAAAATACTAAAATCGCCTCAATATAAATTGGATTATTCTCCGAATGGATCATGGGCTTCCGTCTTTTCTGAAGTCAATTATTTTCCTTATATTCAAAATCCGACTGGATACTTGTCGAATTGTGGACAAAATCTGAGTTTAAAACCAACTGGACAAATGCCAGGTGTGCTACCAGGTATACAAAATCAAAACAAAAAATCTACATGCTCGCTTTAGCGTCTCCGCAATTAATGTTAAAAAGTGAAATTAAGATGAAAACAAATTAAATTGAACTTTAAAAATTTGCTTTCCTTTATTTGGGGAAAAGTGAAACTTGAAAATTTTTAAAAGTGCCTTGGCAAATCCGTACTGCAACTACTATTCTTAGAAACAAATTCAAAATTTTGAGGGGTCAGAGGGGTCCAGTCCAGTCCACTGGTGATATCTTACGATAAAAATCCCCGGAAATCCATATTTTCTTGTGGGAAATGTGCTGACAGGAAGACTTTAATCTGTAGTAATGTTTCTCTTGTAAGCTTTTCCCATTCCCTTGTCATGTCATCTCCGGTGTTGACTCTGTCTGCTGATAGTAAGCTTGATCCGTCTCGTAAACCACCTTGATGCAACTAAACTGTCACTTTTGTTTTCCACAAATGGTGCACGCAAGTGATAGCGGAATATTATGAGTGCAAGTGTTGAAGCAGGTGCTGCTATCGTCATCTCCTAGATATGCGCCTTGGCCCTTTCGGGCAGCTTTTCCTCTTACAATAGGTTTCATTAATAGACGTTATCTCAAAGTCATTATTAGCCTCGACCCGACTGGTACAGTAATCCAGAAACGGTAAATATCCAATGAAAAATCACTCTCATTCCTTGTCTTTAATGGCCATTTGGCCAGATTGAAATTTGTGATAGATAGATGACGAAAATGAAGACATGTCCTTGTGTCTCGACAAGAGAGAGAAAAGGAAATCTATGACAAGCTTTATATTTCTTCAATGGTTTTCCATCACTTGAGTTTTTTTTTCTATATATTTTCCCCTCTTAAAAAAATATCTATTTCACAAAAGGGAAGAGGAAGGTATACCGGTCCAAAGATAAAAAGAAATCTGCTCGTACATGAAATTTCGTAAAAGGAGAGAAAAAAAGATGGAAGGGAAGTGGAGGCAACTGCTGAAATAGCGATAATTAACAGAGTGGGCAAAATTATATGTTTGAACGATTTAAAATGTTGGCATTTATACCTTCACTCGTCTGACTTGATAGCCTCTTTCACGGCTATTTGTAGGGGTGAAGATAATAATAATGGGACTTGGTGAATTGGGTGGATGTGTCGATAGATAATAGTTCTTCAGTATCAGTCCATTGAGTTGCCAGTGGCTACTCGACAGACTTTTGTTACTTCAACATATTATTATATCCCACCACCACCACCCGTCGACGGGCAAGTGGAAGATAGTTGGAATAGCCATAGAAATGCCCTCTTTCTCTCCGACACACGCACGCACACAAAGTACTGCTCCATGTGTAAAGTTGTATGAAACCCATGCTGTAACACGGTCCGCGAAAAAAGGGATAGATTACCATTTTCCCGGTGACTCGAGCAGACCACTACTACCACCTCCAGAGAGAAAGAAGAAGAAAAGTTTTTGGTTTGTATATACGCACCAAGAAAGAGTGAATCTATTTTCTATTCAGGGGAGAGGGTGTATATAATGGAGGAGAAAAATATGGCAAGGATATATTTGTATTAGTAATTTTTAAACTCTGTTTATACTGTGAGTAGCAGTGTTTTTTGATAATTGAAAGATTTTAAAGTCTCGATATATTAGAAAAATTTAATCCTTTGCCTGGGATTTGAACTCAGGCTCTTTGGGTTTAGCCCCCAACGCTCTACTCCACTAAGCTTTAACATTAGGTAATGTTGTGGTGCACATTAGATTCCCCTTCAAACAGGACACAATTTCACTTCTTGTTGGTGACCATAGAGGAGACGTTAGGGATGTACATATATGTATGCTCCAGTTGGAGAGAATCATTTCAAAAAGATGTGGAAACAGACTCAAAGCTCAGCAACCCGCACTGACATTATAGCTGATCTATAGCTCCGTAAATCTCTTCAACTTACCACCCACTACATTCTATCTCTCGTGGTTTCTCTTTTTTCTCCGCTCCCTCTTGCTTTCACTCTTGTGGCAACAACGTGTGTTATTATTGTCCCACATGTGGGCCAGCCAGCGGCGGAATAAAAATCAGATAGAGAAAGGAGAGGAAAAAATCGGCATGTAACTTCAAATACGGAACGGAGATCCTTGCTTACTCACTCCAACGTATATTCATTTCATTGGCGAGTCTAGTTAAAAAAAAAGTGTATACAAGAAAATAAGTGCTCATACATTTTCTCTTTTGTGCTCCTTCCTCCAGTCCGCTCACACCGCAGGAAAATGTGCTTTCTTGTATGATTTGCTCCTTCTCTCTTGGAGACATACTAGGATGGACGGCACTTTTTCTCTTCTTCGTCTCACTCCCGTTATTATCATTGCAGTGCTCATTCCCTCCATGTCTGTCTTTGGCCATCCATGTCAAAAGAAAATTCGGCTGGGGGATTTTCGTCATGCAGTAGGTGGACGCAACTGGAAACTCGACCCGGAAAAGTATTTTTGTGTAGGTGCTGCACTCCTTATGAGTGCTTGGGCAAGGAATGGCATTGCAATTTTGTATGCAGCAAGTAAAACACTGGCAGACAAGTAGTATCCATGAAGTCTTGTTTTTTATATTTAAAAAAAAGCAAAAACCTGCATGATTCCGCTCTCTAGAAGACCTACGACGAAGGTTGTATGGTTGAGCGATAAAATATAAAGCACATGATGAGGGAAATGGTGTAATGTGTGGATAGTGACGATGAGAGTTTGAGAAACGGGGAAGCAAGAGGAATCAAAAAGTATAAAAGTCGAAAAGGACGGTCCAAAAGTCATAGGCCGAGTTTTTATCGCCTTTTCCTCTGCTCTGCAAAAAGAAAAGCTTTCGCTTCTCCGACTCCTGTCAGACTCGGCCTTTTTCCAGTGTAGTAGTTTGGACAAAAAGACGTAATAAAATGCATAACATGTATTTATGTTTGTCCACGTATGAATGTGTTGTGTTTGCTCACTCTTCTTGTTGTCCCTTTCCTCTTGACTTGAGCCTCATCTTTGAGACAGACAAGATATGGACATTTACCAGAAAACCTTCATACGCACTTGTGAAGTTCATTCTTGGAGCGTACTTACACATTTCCACACAAGGAAATCCACCCGATTCCCTACAAGAAAAAAAAGTATTGTGTTGATAAAAAAATGGGTAGAAATGCTAAGAAGCATGCATAGATCAAGGCTGTCTGTCCATCTCTCTAGTTTCTTGCCCTGATTCTTTTTTCCCTTTTTTTCTCACACACAGATTGTCACACACTCTCTCCCCGTTTGTTTTGTATAAAGCCACTTGACTGTGAAATGTACTTGACTCTCATTCACACACATACAAACTTTTTTTCTCTCTTGCTTTTCATCCTATTCTTTTCTATAAAGTTTCACATTTCCTCTCTTTAAATAACTGAACAACACACTACTAGCTTTCCCAGCAACTTTGGAAAGTTTATAAGCTACTTCTCGTTTTATTTATGTGGCTCGTCTTGCTCTTTTCATCCCTTTTTGTCACAAGAAATTTTATTTTCTCCTTTTCCTCCTCCGACTAGGGAAAGTTAGACAGGATTTTGGGGTCCTAGTGCTGGTGTCTCTGTCAAGTGAAGAGGGAACAAATTCTTGAGACAAAAATCTCCCTCGCCTTTTCTCTCCACCACATATACGCAGTTAACACCCGACCTATATACTCTTGTAAGGGTTGTAAGAACAGAATTAATTATTTGCAGTTGTTCATCCACCCAAAATTTATTACTTATTTCGCATTTTCCTCAATTCGCCTTAAAATGCTTGGGGTAAAAATGCAACCAATTTTTAAGAAAAAAATACCCGCTTTATCGTCAATTCTATGTGTGTAGAACGCACTTAAGCTGCGCCCAGGGGTAGGAAAGTCTGCAAGAAAAATGGAAATTTCTCCAAATTGATATATTATGCTTCATGCCCTGGGGCATCAAGTGCTCTGCTTTTTTTACTGCGGTGTAATCCAGTCTTTCGCTTTTTGCCGCCACCACCACCACCACCACTGCTCATTGAAGCTGTTTGGTTAAAGACTTTTAGGGCAATAAAAGTATTACAAGGCATGGGCCACTGTAAAACAAAAAAAATTGTAGCAAGGCTAGAAGGTTTTTTTCTTTTTATTCCATTAAAAGGAAAACTGGACGAGGAAAAGGAAATACGTGTATAGAGTCTCTTGCTGTTGATTTAAATAAAGATGCAGTTATGTCCAGTCTGCTGAGAAGGCAAAAGAATAATCCTCTCTTGATACCATTATCCCGCTAGGACTTGACAACACCAAAGAAGAAACTCAAAAAGTCAAGAGATTGTCAAGAAGGCTGGAAGGAGGAAAGTAGCTTGCGTAAATATTTGTCAGGATGGTTGTTCTCAATTCTCTCAAGTATTTAATGAAGACTTAACGGGCACTTGTCGGCTTTCCTCTTGGAGCAATTATGTAATATGAGGAGAGATCTGTGTAACGCACTAAACTATATTGCGTAAATATTTGTCAGGATGGTTGTTCTCAATTCTCTCAAGTATTTAATGAAGACTTAACGGGCACTTGTCGGCTTTCCTCTTGGAGCAATTATGTAATACGAGGAGAGATCTGTGTAATAACGCACTAAACATGATACTCGAGTTTGTGTGATCACAAAGAAATATGGAGTGGGAATATTGCAGCTTTGAAAATTCCTTGGAAAGCATTGTCCCCTCCTCAAAAAAGAGAAACGTGGTGGGGCTCCACCACCACGTTTACAACTCAACGAGCCCCTCCAACCAACACAGTAGTGCTCTTGTAAACTTGGTTAGTTTTTCCTGGGGTGAACTTGTACTTTTACAGATGACAGGATTCCTTGGCAAATAAATAAAGTTGTGTATATACAAGTAATCACATAAGCCGTGCAATAAGCACACATAACCGGAGGGCTTTAAGGATGGAATAGAATTTTTTTCTCGGAACTGTTTTCCCTAGCCGCCTCTGTAAAAAAATGTGTCTTTTAAGTAAAACCAGTGAATCCCGTTTTGTCTACGTTGTACGCTGTCCTTGGGACGTTGCATTTTCCTCCACCCACCGTCAGACCATTGCATCCTTTAATCGTTTATAATGGCTCGTAAGAGGACGAACAAAGTGAGTGTTTACTGCGCTTTTGTTCACTCTTCCCTTTAAAAAAACCATGCAAACCAAGCAGTTAAAAGTACAATGTTACATCTTATAGGGTAGTATATATGTAGTGTTGTAAAAAAAGTTGTCCCATCCAAAAATGACTTGAGATGAAGCTTTGTTAGAAAGGCATCAAGCTCTCGTCTATCGTCTACACAAAGTGCATTACAAAATGAAAACGCTAGCTTGAAAATAGGGATAAATGGAGTGAAGCATATTCATGAGAAGGGAAGAGAAAGAAAATGT
Organism: Sinodicranocentrus sp. ZH6; assembly: GCA_027743935.1. Taxonomy (NCBI): domain Eukaryota; kingdom Metazoa; phylum Arthropoda; class Collembola; order Entomobryomorpha; family Entomobryidae; genus Sinodicranocentrus; species Sinodicranocentrus sp. ZH6. The sequence goes on along the minus strand of JAHZNA010000967.1, from coordinate 46,787 downwards.
AGCTCGACCACCACTACCACAAGAGGAGAAGAACAGGGCAGGGTGCAACTAACTAAGATGCTTGACTTGTTCATCGTCTTCCCTCTATAACGAGTTTTTTAACTTTACATTTTTTTCTTTTTCTCCTCGTCGTCTTCTAAGACAACCACAGTGTTCGTGTAGTAGTTGGGAAGTTTCCTTTGGAAAAATAGAGAAGGAGAGAAGAAAAAACGGTTCTTTTCACTCTTTGCGTGTGGAGGTTAGTAAGGAGACAAGATGAGAAAGTCGTTTTCCTCCAGTCTGCTCAACCTCAACCCTCTCCGATTTTACCACTCTTTTTTAAAGGAAATTCTGGCTTCCCTCGACCTACTAGGAAGTTGTGAGGATGGAGCAAGTTTAAGAAATCCGCAACTGGAAAAGGGAGTTTTCCTCCGACGTCATGAAAGGAAAGGAATCTGTATGGAAAAAAAGAGAAAAGACGAGGAATGGTTTATGTAGTCAGTATCCTATGCAAATGAGTGTGTGAAGAATTTGCATGGAAAAGTGCTCCAATGTCGTCATGTGCAGCCAGAAACTAAGACCCGGAAATTTATGTCATCAGATCTTGAGAGATTACTCCACCCTTTCTGATCACGTTTTTGCTCTTTCTATACTTTTTTTTGTATGAAGCTCTAATCATGAGACGGAATCATTGGATCAGTGCACATTTCCTATATGATATTTCTTGTGCGGAGACTTTTCTCCGAGGAATAGGGAATAATAGATAGATTTCTTAACTCTTTTATTTTCTCCGAGATGAACGGGGTTGATATAGTCTTTTGTTTTTTTAAACAACTTCAACACTCCCTCCACTCCTTTCAGCTTCTTTTTTAGGCAGTAAAAGGGAAACGGGAAATTCTGAGTAATCTTATGAATGGAAGGGAAATTGTACTGAAAATAAGGCATCCTTTAAGGCTGTGGTTTGCGTCCTCATTTCCTTGAAAACGGGTGGATAAACTTACCACTTATTTTACTCCTTTGACAAGGAGAATGACTGGGAAGTAGTGTAATCATTGAATCCCATGATTTTGAGGTTTTTTGCGAGGCAAGCTCGATCCTTTATCAATGGCTGATGACTGACTCGATTCGTCTTTTCAATGGCAAAACAAGCTCGAGCGTGTATCTACTGGAATTAAACGAGGGATTTAATAAAGCTACAAAATAAACTTGTGACTCTTGCAAAACATTGGTAAAATTGGGAAATTTCTAAAAAAAAATTCCATCAACCGCCTAGGAACTACAAGCTTTTTAGGAAATCAATTTACTCTGATGGAGGAGAATAGGTGAATCTTTTTTTCTCAGAATTTACAATCCTCTCCAGGACTCTATGTTTACCACGTTGCAATAAATAATGTGAGGGAAAGTATTTGCGTACGAGAGAGAGAGAGCATTGGAGACAAAGACATTTTTCATGACTTGCCCATGCCGGCTCTCACCCGAGTGAGCATTGTTCAGGCGTTCTTTCCCCAGGAAATAATGAAAGTGTGCAGCTCCACAGTGGTGATGGTGAAAGTTGGAAACCAACAATCCGAAACAGTGGAGCGTATCGTAAATTCACAATTTTATTGTGTCTTCATATGCATAAAGTTGTTCTTTCGTGAAGAGAGCGACCAAGAGAGAATGGATAAATGCCCCCTTGCTCACATATCACGTCCGGTTCATCTCATAATCCATAGCATTGCATAATTTTGACTGATATCACATCTCCTCCCTCCATACTATCATCCAACAATTTTCATGTGTCTACATAAGTATATGGCCATTTTTATGAAAGGGGAAAGGGAGGATGACAAACGCAATAATATAATATCACCAGCTATGAAACCTTGTCTCTTCCGTCTTCAAAGTCTTCATCTTGTATTTTTATATACGCACCAGATGTATACTAATAATATTGTGCATGCAACATCCATATTATATTGTGTTATTATGCATGTGGGATTTTTCCCGGATATTTTCATCGCTATCCTTATTACACACTCTTCTTCATGAACTAATAATATGTGTGACTCTCTCGGCGTGCACATGTATGCATAGTTATGCACATGAATGAAGTGTGATCCAATGATACAATGAATATCTAACAGGATTCTCCAGCGTGTTTCCCACAATATACTATTCTCTTGCCCATATACCACCACCACTCACTCAGCTTATAAAGTGGAATCATTCCTTGTTGGGGTGGTGGTGGTAGTAAAGCAGACAAAAGAGACCCATGTGCCGGCACATATTGCTTTTTCTCTTGGGGGATGCCCGATTTTTCTCAGCTCTCTCACTTCTTGTGGTACATTTGATATCTCTATTATTGCATTTTGCATTGATGTCGGATGAATGGCATCTGCTACCCTTGTGAGCTTTCTTATGACCGTCCACTTTTTCTTCTTCCCCTTATGCCCTGCTGGAAATTACTTTTTGCTCTCTTGCTGTAGTAGCATATAGAACCACGACGGCAATCACAGTTGCTGGGAGCAAAAAGAGACCTACATTTTCCTCTAACAAATAAACCAACCAACCAAACCAACAGATACACATCCGTATTAGGAAATTCATAAAAAGTCGAATCCTTTTCCCTCTCTGCATCATCGTCACACCATCAACCATCAACAGTCCCTCACATTTCACCAATCTCTGTGTACAACTTGCAAAGAAACATGTGTTTCTCTTTTCTGGAAATGGCCCACAGTGGTTGAGTGAGGGGAAAAAAACTTTATGTATTCATTGAACTACAATTTTTTAGGGTTTTCTTCATCCATCCACACACACGTATTCACTTGTGTGTGTCCTTTTATATTCAGTGTCAATTTCTCAATAATATTTATGAGTTTTTCCTCTCTTTCGCTCCACTTGTCCTTAGCCGACTTGGTTCATGTTATTATGCTTGTTGTCGTGAAGGATATGATGTGCAACACAACGTTTGCTTTATTATATTATTTTTTTGGTCAAGTGGGGAAGAGAAGACGACATGAGAATAATAATATACTCGAGCTCAACTACCACCCTCGACTGTAAAACTACACTTTTTTTATACGCTCTGCAATATATACCGGTGGCGGGGTGGTAAATAAATGAAGAGAAAAGGAGAGAAAAAACTTACAAAGATATGATGAGGACCATGTGTTTGATGATGTCAAAAAGTCTCTTATTTTTAAAATGTCACTGTATATCTAGTTTTGTGTGATGTGAAGCAATGTCGTGTTATGGAGGCATTTCACTGGACAAGCGTTATTGTCCCAGGATCCGCATGTGATCTAATATCGTGAAAAGAATAAACCAGCGGAGGATCTACATGAAGCAGTGGAATATATATTTTGTATTCAAGGGCTGTTCAAGCCATTTCGACTCTTTCCCTTTGATTCTATGCTAACAGCACGTGAGCCTCTATATCCCTAGCAAAACAAGTGTGTAAACTTATGTGTCGTAAAATAGGGAAAGTGAGGCTCTTCTTTTTATTATGATTTCAGGATATTTTTATTCATTGTGAATATAAAAACGATTTATGAAAGTGTTGCTGGGATTGAGATTTTTTATAGATTTTCATACCTACTTCATATCCAAGTAGTATATATTTGAAAACATTGAATAAAGGAAGAAGAAAAAATGTTTGCGTTTTTATGTTTCTTCCGGAGAAAAAAGGAAAATTGAGCATCTCGCTCACTTCTTGTAAACATCGAGGGTCTGGTACATACACAGTGTTTCTTTTCATATGCGAATTCTGATGATATTGACCGTTGCAATAAGATATATGTTTTTTTCTTCTCCAACTTGCCTCCAGGTTGAAAAAGGGGGTTGAGATTACAAGTGTGAAAATGTGCTTATGAAAGCACCACCATCATCATATTTGCAAGATATAATTTTTGTTCTTGTTCGTATCAAAAACGGTAGACTTCTATGGAGGTATTTTGTTTGGTCAGGGGAAAAAAGAGAGGTGGCTTGTGGAGTTTTTTGTGGGCTTTACAAAATGGATATATATTCCTCCGCTGTCATGCACGGGCACAGCCCCCTCCCTGTTTTAAAGTTGGACGGGTTTGGCAAAAAGCATGATTTGAAGATTGTTCATACCTTTGGAGGATGGATTTATGGGCATGTTTGAGATTCAAATCTGGCCATGCTACTTAATCAATGTGTATAGTGCATGGAGAACAAAAGCACATGAAAGCTGCAGTTTGCTTTTTCCTCGTGGCTTTAAACTAAATGCTATCGCTGCAGCATTAATTCCATTTCGTGAGATGCACAAACACATACACGCACTAGGTAAAAACGTGGTGGAAAAAGAGTCTAACGAGCTTGCTCCATGGGTGCGACGAGATCATGAATATCAATAAGTCTCCTCCAACATGTTCTGCTCCTCTTGTACCGTAATGAATTAAAGTTTAGATTGGGGACATTATGGAAAGAGTAGGAAAAACTTTGCTCTCTCCCTACCCTACCCTCATGTTTAGCTCGGAGTAGTGTAGATTAAATCTTGTGAATTATTGGCTTCATTTGCAGCACATTTCACATTGGTTTGCTTGTTGTGTATTTATCTCTGATAATGATTGATTTATCATTGAGTGCACCATCATCAGCTCCCTTTACCTGTGTTTAAAATTTTGTTGCTGGAAAAGTGGGACATGTTCACTGTAGAGTGAAATGCTCATGACCTCGTGAGAATGGCGCGTAGTAGTAGCATTACGTATTCCAATGACACCCCTCTCTTTCGACAACTTGCAGTCTTTCCTTCCGCCGCAGACAAAAAGAGCAGCATACGGAGTCATCATGTGTGATGTGATGTCTAGTCTCCACCGCAACATGACAACCGACAGTCATGGGCCCATTACCATTTTAAAAAATGCAGCAAAGATGTTAGTGAAAAGAGTGGTACTTTGTATTCCAGCACTTTGCAACTCATTAATGAAATTTCCCCGTATGGCTCTCCACTTGTCTGGGAAACGGGGAAAGATGTGTTAATTATTCCCTTAACGGACCCATCACCATATCATCCTCTTCACTATCGTCTCCACTCCACACCACCAACACATATCATGCTCGACTTTCCTGTGGCCTGAAACGCTAGCACTTTTAGAGATGAGAAGCGGTATAGCTTCTGCACTGGTGAATAATAACTACGACATTACATTTTATTATGATTAGCCACCACTACCAGTCGACCATGTGGTTTAGTGGACCATACTCTGTGAGCTATGCACCTTCTATCTCTCTTCTTCTCCGATTCCGGATAGGAAGCACTGTACTTGAATAAAAACAACTTCAATTACGCTCCTAAGCTGAAATAGAAAATTTAAATAGTTAATGTGCGGTTTTATATTTTTTACTTGTGGTTATACCATTTCCTCTCTTTCAACTCCATCTCCTCCACACATCTATCCTCTCTCAATGAACAAGTGTGTAATCTTTTTAAATGTTTATTATTGCACCATGCCGATTTCCTTTTCGTTATGGCTACTCATTGCAAGCTTGAGTTGACACCTCTCTCGCGAATGGAGACAGATTTTTTTACCCTCATCACATGCAGAGGAGACAGTGGATGAAGCTGTAGTAGGTATCTATGCATATATCAGTCAAGAGAGTTTACAAGTTTATTTACATCTCGTTGCAAAGGATGTGTAAGAAATGCAAATGAAAATGAGGAGAGAGACGTGCCACTAATTCTTTTGTTTAAAGAACTCATTAAATTAGTTAAGCTAGAGTAGAGCCAAGAATTTTCATTGTCGGGCTTTGCTCGCAATCAGAGAAAAGAGAAGGGATATATTGTTAATTGTTATTAAACTCATTTCCTTTCATTGCTCCATTTCATCACATGGTGTAAGTTTTGATGGTAATGTTGCCTTCTCTCACCATTTCCAAACCTCGTTTCTCCCTGTCTCCCGTTTCACAATATTTGGAGTCTCTGACAGCCATCCACACAGTTCTCTTCTACATGTGAGGATGGATCCCATTGCGTTCATGATTATCATCATCCTCGGAGAAAGTCACTTTCAGCTCGTAATTTAGAATAATACTGAACTTCTAGTTGAATTTATTTTGGAGCAATATCCACACCAGATTTTCCTCTTGAAAGGCTCAAAATTAGGGTGAAAGAGATTTCATACTTAATATCTCTCCGTCTCATTGGCGCATTTTGTGTATCGTGAATCACTTTTATTTTCTCTCTCACTCACAATCATCCTCCGTATTGTGCATATCTAAAACAACTTTCCAAACTTTATCCGACTTGTTTACTCTATTTTTTTATATCTTTTGTTCTTGCTAGTGTAGCAAAAACTTTCTTTTTTGTGAAATATGAAGGCAGCTCGAGAATTGCTAATGTTTTTAAAGTGAATTAGAAATTATCTATGGAACATTCCATTGGCAATTTTCTTATTAAATTCTTCATCCTTTTGCTTAATTAAAAGAATGGAGTTCTGGCAAGATTGAAACGCCCTCTGTTGCCGTCTTAAGCTTTTTATGTATTAATCACGGTTGCCAAAAAAAAGTTTAAGATTGGATCACATTTCCGATATCTTGTCTAATTGGCCTTAACTATCAACTATCAATCTGATGACAAGTTTAAAACAAATAGTTAATTAGTTAATCTTAGGATTAGGATGACAATATGAGAAACAAATAATTTGAAGCCTTTTGTCTTTCCATAAATGTAAAAGTTAGTTTCTCTCAAGTCGAGGAATATGAAATGGTCATGTATTGTTTTCTCAATCTCGTATACTCCACAAGAGTATATATGTATCGGCATGTATGTATATTCTTTTTAAAACAAGAGCATTGTTGTCAGTGGAACTTGTGTTGACTGTCATTTGTCCCCGTTTTCTCTCCCTTTTACTCACTCATTTTTTTTCCTCTCACTTGACTAAAACATTATGTTGTTGTCTTCTTACAACTTTATTTACTCTCCTTGTATCTCTTGACTCTGCTCATAGTCATTCACTTGTGAATGTACTATCTACTCAACTCTCCTTCATTTTCACTTTCTCCACCAACTTTTCTCCTTTTTCCTGAGCTTAAAAAGCCTTTTGTTGCCTGAGTAAACTGTCGCGAAACATTTAGATCAGATTCACAGATGAAATGAGATGTTGGTGTGTTACACAAAGAATACTCGAGTCCAGCCTTTTCTTGTACCATTTTCAGAGGAGAGCCCAGGGAGTAGAAAAAAACTTTGCGTACAAACCCGCGTACATGTTATTCCTGTGTAGGTACATGTGTTTATATTTATTTTTTCTAGTTTACACATCCCCATATAATTCTAGTATACTCGTGTTAAGGAGTAGAATTCATTTGTAAGATTGTAAAGAGGAAAAAAACATGATAAAAAAGGGAGAAAGTAGCAGAAAAAAGATTGAATGTGCTATGAGGTCTTGTTGAATGTAGTTTTTTGCCATTTCTCAAACACCACCACCCAGAAGAAGTTTTCTGTGTGATACAATTCCACGAGATAGATGTACAAGAGTTGTACTTGTTTTTTTCTCCTCTTCCCAGTCCCTTCTTTCCCGCTGTTCATCTTCACAAATAAAAACATTTAGTTTACGAGTCGCCCTCGTTCTCTGCCTTTAGTTTTCATCCTGTTGTTCTTTTCTTCCATCCTTGTATCTCGTTGAGTAGCAAGCTTTCACAAAGCATTTCTCCCTTTTTCCTTACATGATATTAGAAATTGTAATGGGTCTTCTACTCAAATAAACCAAGTTCACTTTTCTCTAGAAAAAGCTCACATGTCGGCACGGTTCTGAGCTCATGCTAAACTTACCATTTATGGATCAAGTCTTCTGCTTCCTATTTCCTTTCTCTTTTCACTCATCCCTTTCCCGGGGTTTTACTTTTTCCGTGTAAGGATTTTGTTTCGTGTTTATTCCTCCCAAAAACAAGATAGTTTCGTACAGAGTTTGTGAGTGAGCTTGTGTTTCATTTCTTAAGTGTATGCATGTGTAGTAAACAAGATGGGAAATTGTGTTGAGAGAGCTGAAAATGAAGCCATTTCTTGGAGAAAATGTACTTTTTCTTCTTTTTACTCCTTTATAGCGAAACCCCATTTCTTGCTCATATTTACATAGGCATAACTAGCGTCCAACCCCTTCCGCATATTATTTTATTTTTATTCTACTTTCCTAATGGGATGCATGCATTTTTATTATGAATGCTATGGTGCATGCTTAACCCTATACCAAGGATGTTTTCAAGGAGATACGTATCTATCTATGTACACCATAACACAAAGAGAAAAAATATCCCCTTGAATCTGAATACACGCCGGCAATCCATTTTGTCAATGTTCTAATAAAACACTACTGTTGACTGTGTTTTTTTCTTCAACGACCTTGGAATAGTTTGTAGCAACTTATTTGCATATTTTTTTTATGAGAGGGAAATTCAAAAGAGAAAAATTATTATTATTATCTCTCATTCACGTGGCTCAAGTTTTGCTAAATTCTTTTCTTTTCTCAATGAGAAACTGGAGGAAAGACAACGTTGCGGAAAAATGTTTGGAATATATTTCTGGAATCTCTGGTCATAGAACAGGATCTTCCCCCATGTTTGTCCAAATCGCGTCCAGACATGCATTACAATAAGGAATGCTGTCGTCTTTCCCCTTTTTACACATGTTTTCACACGCAATGTCGAGAATTTACTGCGATGACAATCAGAACACAGGAGTCGTAACGACAAAAGGAAGTACGGTCCACTAGTTATAAACATAGGAAGTCCTCTCTTTCGTTATGTATATTCATGGGAAATCGGTTAAAAGAAGTGTATTATCGACACAAGTAAGCTGAGCAGTGGAGAGAAGAAAAAAAAATCCAAGTTTCTCTTCTATCGCCTTTGTTCCCTCTTTTGAGCAGAAAAAACAAGAGTATTTTTTTCCTTGAGCGGAGAGGAACTGCATAAATATCGTGTCCAATGATCCGATGTTTCACGGTTTATTCTGACACTGCACTGGATACATATTTTTGTTCTTTTTTCTCTCTATGTGTGGACCACACACGTTCAACGATTGCACATTATCCCATTCCATGTTGGGTACTAGATGGCAACTGGCGTGTTGATGTAAGTAATGTCCTGGTCATCCAAGAGGGTCACAGAGTTACATTCTATGTAGCGCCAGCCTCCCTTCCACCCAGAGAGTGGACATTGGCTTCCTGTACCAATTGTAATGACATCAGGAGACTCATACTTTACTGATTATTAACGTTTTCATGTGCTTCCCTCTCCGTCATATAATATCTTTGGTGAGGGGACACGGCAGTTTAAAAGTTGTTATGATATGATGACCAGGGAGGTAGACTGTTGCACGGTTTGACCTTATCTTGGACACATCTCTATGAAATGGTTGAAACATATCTGTATGAAAAATGTACGTTTGTCCCCTTCTCACTTTGTGGAAATATATCAAGAAAATCTGAAACAGAACAGAACATGGACAAGGGACGAGAGTGGAAATAAATTTTAGATTTGTTGCACTTTTTCCCCGAAACTTTTGAACCAGCCCCATTATCAATTCGACTGGGTGGGATTTCCGTCTACGCGCAAAAAATAAGGTAGTTGTAGTTTCAAGCTGTGTCTCTGTCCTTTTTCTTTTCATCATTTTCCCATAATAGGGAGTTGGGTGAAAGGGAAGTGGCTAGTTTTCCAGGATCCTGGGCTAGTGACTCAACTTGTTCTAAAGTATTTGGTCGGCTAGAATTTCCAGGATATTCTCACCCAGTATACCTCTATTGAGAACGACCTTATGATTACCTTTTTCCTCAATAACGAGTGATGAAATTGCTGTAAGAGGAAAAGAAGAGACTTTTCTGGAGAATGCTTCCCGTGTTTTACATCCCATGAGATGGCTTTTATTCTCTGCTATGAGCCACTCTAATATCCTCGTTATGACTTGTTCCTGACAAGTATCTAAAGAGAGAATGCGATGGTCGGGTTTTTAAAAGTGACTTTCCACCCGAAAATTTCGACAAGAAGCAGGCTTGCGTGGGCAAAGCTTAAAATGTGAAATATACGTACGAAGCTCGTTCCGACATTTTCTCTCACCTTGTTCCCACTCGTGGTGGAAGATTTTCAAGGATTTTCACAGTGCATGCCTCTTTATTTGTTAAACTGTAGCAAGTTGTTGATGAATCCAGTTGTATAGGTAAGTAGGCACTTTCTCTGGGATGTACAACTAATTACCTTCGTTGAAAGACTCGTCTCTGGATAGCTATGAGGAAAAAGGCGTAATTATCATTAGCATATTGCTTGATAAAGAGCCACTTAATTCCCCAGTGGTTTTTCTCTCTTTCCCATCCACATTACAGGGATATTAATTCACCGTGTACTAGTTGAGGGGTACACGTGGATATACATGTGGATATACATATATTAATGGGGATGATGATGAAAGATTGTAAAATTGGATATGATATCCATAAGATGAGGGAAAAAAGGTTGTTGGAAAAAGGGTATAATCGAGTAATAAACATTTTCTCTCCTCCGTAGTGTATTTAGCGGGAGGAGTGAATGTGCATAAAAAAGAGAAAATGCCTGAAAATGGCCTTGTGTCTCTCCACTACATCAACATTATAGCACCGGTACTTTGCTTTTAGACTCTCTTTGCTCAAGTTCCTTCCTCCACTTGTGTCAGTCTGTCTCTGTCTACCGGAGGAAGTCTGAATGTAATGTTCGTCTCTAACTCCTCAATCCACTGTGAGTGGATTCCTACATACATAGTGGTGGGGAAAGTGGGGAAATATCTATAAAAACAATGAAGCAAGAATGATCCTGTAGAGGTTAACGCGTTCATTTTCCAAATGTTCTTTCTCTCTCTCTTTCATTCTTTGTCTTTTTCCCCGTCGTCGTCGTTTCCCTCTCCAAGGGAAACAACTTATACTTATCTTCTTCTATTTTTTCTTGTGAGTGCCTTGCTCTTGCAAAGAAGTGGGGAATTTTAGCAGTGGGAAAACCTGCTCGGAATGCAAAACAAATTTGTAAATGGAGATCACGCTCACACACTCAATGTTCACATCCCACTACCTTCCCTTATTGAGAGATGAATGGGATAGTTGCACAGATATACAGAGTGTTCCCTCTATTTCCAGAGGAAACTGACGTCGTTCAACTTAGTTGGTGGTTTAAATGTGGCAGTACAAATTCTCATCCTGTTTTATCCCTTTTATGTCTCTTTCCCCGTAACAAGTCTTTCAACACTTTTACACTTAATGACTCCAATCTCCATCATTATGATTTGCATTTAGATAATGGACTCCTTGTCGAATACTTTGTGTTGAGCTTAGCAAATAATGCAAGGAACGCTCTATCTTGACTAATGTTTGTGTTGACGAGCTAAAGTCAACTGCTTTTTATTTCGCACACAAATCGCCACTTTACAACCTTAACACACTATCATACTCACAGAGAGGAGAGTTGGTGGGTTTACTTGTTTTTGGCTTTTATTTCTGTGTCACGAGAATCCTCGCGTAAGGGGTGGCAAAAGAAAAACACAAGAAACTGTAAAAGAGGCAGGCTGAAAGAGATTAAATATGTAGGAAATTATAAAAAGAAAAATAGCTGCAATTGCCAAGTACATTTGCTTTCTCTACGCTCATATTTTCTCCAGAGGAAATGCACCTTGTCACACAAAACGTGTTACTTTCAATGTTGGTGCAAAACATATAGACATATATAAATATCAAAGGGGATGAAAATCCATTTTTTATGGAGATGTTTCCAAAAGAGAAATGGAATTGGGATGACAGTGTTTACTGATTTTTGATTTATACACAGCATTAGTTTATGTGGATTGTAGATAAGAAAAAAGTGGATGAGTGCTACATGATGGTATAATCGGGACAAAGAGAAAAGCACACCCTGTGAGAGTGTTCTATACGATGAGCAATTTATAAGTGGCTTTCAAAATTTATTGGTAATATTTAAAGAAAAAGTGAAAAAGAGGTTCGACATCAGACAAAGAAATAGGCAAGGAACCACTCTTCTCCCTGTCGAGGCACACTGCACGTAATGCCCATCCAATCCAATAGAGATTTTTCTGCCAAATGCATCCCATTGGAAGAATTCGAAGAGAGAGATAGAGAAAGAGAGAGAGAGAAAAAAAAGAGTATTCCTTTTCTTCTTCTGAGAACTACTTCAACACTCATCCTATGACGCTATTCACCACACATAAGCTTTTTACTCTTTTATATAACCATTTGCAATTTCCCTCTCAATGGTTAGCGTGGATTCCTATGGGGTAGTAAATTTTGTGAAAGGTGGAACGACAAAAAAATCGAATGAATCTCTGCTAGTCCTCATATCGACTTTTTGGAATCTCATGTACACTCTAAATTCACGAGGATTTGAGATTTTTTTTTGGTTTTCTCTTTAAGATATTGAATATGAGAGTGGAGGTGGTAGAAGGTGGTGGATGATATGGTGTAGTGGTTGAACAGCAACAGCGTGATTGGTACGTACACGGTGGAGCAACCATGTATCATCATGATAGCAATAATAAAGTAATACTTACTACAGGTTTTTTCTTCTCCTCTTGTGAGGAGGTGCAGTGATCGTTTTCACTTTCTATTTTTGCTCCTCTTCTTTCTTTCTCTCTCCCTCCCTCCCGTGTGGTTTCACGGACGATAAATGCGCACTCCCATATTTGTAGTATGGAGAGGCTGAAAGCAGAGAGGATAAAATATCTTGGTAATCGTGTGTACGTACGTGGCGAAATGTGGCTATAGAGAATTGCATGTCTTTTCAACGTTTTCCCCTGTCTTTTTGTCTCGTTTGCCTTTTATTCCAAGCCGGAATGTATGACAAACGATATCGGTCGTATGTCTTGAGAAATGGGATCCATGTGTCTGCTCCTCTAAAAGGGTCGACAATTTCCCTTCAAAACCAATGGATTGGGAGGCAGATAGGTGAATGCGAGAGAGATAAAAGATATTTTGAAGGCTCTTTTTTAGATGCAGCCACTCATCCGTTAACTTTCAAAAGGATGAGGGAAAAAAGAAATTGGGTAGCATCACGAGACTCCCTCTGTGTATACCACCAACATGCTTTTACATTTATGCTATATGGCCTGCACACAGTCCACTTTCAAATTCTATGCGAATAATAATTCCTAATTTTGGTCCAAAGTGGAAAAACCAAAAAGAAAAGTCGGTTGGAAGTTCTAGCGATTTCTTTTCTCTGGGAAATCTTTAAAATGTAAAAAAAAATGTATGTAAACCAAAATAAAATAATAGCCATGTATAACCATTCTAATTGAAATATTGTCGGGAGAGGAAATGGTAAAAATTATAAGAAGAAGAAGAAGAAAGACATCACTTCTAGAAACTTGTTTGTCCATATTTTATTTTATATTGGTAAAATGAAATGGATTGATTAAACGACCAAAAAACGTAAAGCTGGAGAGAGGATGAAAACCAATATCAATTAGTGCGAGGACAAACGTTTAATACTCTCCTAGTTCTTCTCAAATGTCCCAAAGTCTCCCTTTATTTATCGCAAACTGTCAACTGTTTCACTTTGTGCAGAAAATTATGAGGTAACAAAAGAGATTGGCACTAACAACAGCCTTTTTATCACACACAGGTTATCCTCACAATCCATACAATGGGGTTGTCTGCAACGACACGATATTGGCCACTGGAGTTTTTTCCTCCAAAGAACTCTGGCGTTTATCCAAAGGTGAGTATATACTTTCTCTTTGCCCTTAACAACATTAATATTCCCACTCTCTCTCTTCTCTCTCTCTCTCTCTCTCTCTCACTCTTCCAACACGATTTAATAATATAACCACGAGTATTTTTGTTCATGATTACAAACTTGTCCTAGCCAACATTAGAGGATAAATGTGTTTGCACTCTTTGACTGAGGTTATATTTTCAGTAGCACCATGATATGTGCAAGTGCACATTTTATTTTTATTTTTTAACATTTTTTTTCCCTATACATGACTGGATAGCAGGAAAGAGTTGTGTATGAAATTCATATTTACACAAACAATGATACACTTGCAGTTAATGTCCTTTTGCATGACTGCACTCTTCTCTGGAAATATGTGTGATACAACTTTTAGAAAGAAAGAGAGAGAGAGAACAACCGAGAACGTTAGGGAAAGCACATTTGCGCGGATTGAGACAACTCAAACACTTACAGCGTTTTACAAGACTAATGATCCAAAAAGTGTAATAAAGATATGGCCACAATAGCTCAACATTGTGGTTGCTCATTGTTGTAGTGCAAGAGCGTAGGTCATAGATGAATGATTTGTTACTTTTCTCTGTATCCTTGTACCGCTTTGGGAGTCATTATCATCATATGGTTGAAAAGTGATAACGGTGTATTCAATTCAATCCGGTTTAAACTAAATACATGCGGTTGGGTGGGATAGGCTTTTTTTGAAAGAAGGAGATACTTTTTTCCGGATATGTAATGCACAAAAATACATTATCATTTTGTTCCAAAGGAAGTGTTGCTTTACTCGGATATTATTTTACTTGTGGAATTTGTGGTGACGATGGGAAAGTGTAGAGAAACATAAATAATTTTTTGTTGTTGGTGCTCGCACTCCGAAATGATTAGAATATGCTGAGAGTGAAAAGATGTGCCACATTTTTTACAAAGAGAAATGCACTAGCAACAAAACTAAAACTGCATGCGGATAGTAGTTGTCATAAATATGTTGTTGCAGTTTTTAGGGACTTTTGTGTAATGTTGGAAAAAAAGTAAAAGTTGCGTGGTTGCGTGCATATGATATGATGATTACACATGAAATATTATTTAAATGACATTGCGAGCTTTTCCCTCGAGCTCCAGGGGTTATCTATGGCACATGTTGAGAGGGAGAGAAAGCAAAAGAGAGCGATAAGACTTGGAACATGCGAGAATTGTAGAGACATGTGATATGATTCGGTTCTAATGGAATCCTTGTTTCTCATCTTGTATGAGCAGCAGGAGCACTCATCAAAAACCCGAAATGTTTGTGTTCCACACATATTTGTATCTCTTTTGGGTTACGACAACGGGCAAAACAGGGGTTTCGGAAGTAATAATATTATGAATATTACTATACACCCGCAATATCCACACACTCGCATCCTCTACACACGACAATTCTCTTTTATATGATGCATGACTTCAATATACAACAAAATTATACAGTTTGTCTGTATGCCATTTCACGTATATTTTACAAGTCCATTTTTCCGTAAGGTGTCAAAAACTTTTCAAAAACAAAAAAAAATGTTAAAAACCAGTTGACAAAATTACTCTACATCTGCCATGTGTATGCATTTCCATTAGTTTACAGCTTATCTTTGTTCTGGTATTAGCTTTAGGAGATGGTTAGAGCTGCACTGTTTGGTGCACAAAAGTTATTGGTGAGATTTTCACCCTCTCATAATTTGCGGGAATGCCCTTGCTGTGGTGGTGAGTAGATAACAATTTTTTCCTCCTGAGAAAGGGTGGCACTAAGCAAAGTTTCTGAAAGGAGCAGAAACAGACCTCGCTCGTCATAAAGTTTGCAGTGGATAGTGGTGTGGATGAGATGACTCTTGTTCTCCTTTTCCACTGCACGTATAGCCGTATCTCGGGAGTGATATTATCAGAGTGGCTTTTATGGTCTGTAGTATATGCATTGAGAGACTAAATGTGGTGTGCAAGAATTGATGACAAATGGTGTCTCCTTTACTAGCCATTTAACTAAGCAGTTTGGGAGCAGAACGTTGTCACTGCGGTTTTCCACCACTCCAGGAGGTAGTTGTTGACGAGTCTCCGGGTCATAACTCTGACCCTTTCAACGCAAGACATATTTAGGGAATACACGGGGCGCTAAATACTCACAATAGTGAAGAAACAAGGCTGTCCGCTGTTTGCACGAGAGAAAGAAAGAGAGAGAGAGAGAGAGAGAGAGATGTTGTTGTTGTAGCTCACTTATCATTCCAAATTATAAATGTGCACCCATGTACAACTTTATGCGGAGTGGAATCAACGAGTGTATTTGATTTAGCGGGACAAGGCTACGCTACAAAGCTTGTTGATGCAACTCGTATGCTAGACGAATTCCAATCTAATCACCGAAAAAAATACCCGTTATTACATTCATTCATATTCATTAGAAGAGCATACATGTAGCTAGGAGACATTGCTGCTAGTTGTGTGATTGTAAAAGTGGAAGCTCAAATCCCTCCCAATGTCTTCGAGTAAGTCACCAGAAATGGGATTGAAAGGAGACTTTGGTTTGGAGAGCTTCTCTTTTAAAATCACTGAAACTAGCTTGCGAAGGGTAGCTGAGGTCCAAGTAATATTTGATATTGATGCAGCTTCCATTGTTCAAGGACCTAATGGACTTCAACCAACCATCAAAATTGAGAATACTGGCAGCTACTACTGCAACAGCTATACCCCGCCAGGACCCGATCATTCAGTGCTGATGGGATCTGGAACTTACAGTGAGTCATTTGCTTCCCATTTTTAACTTGCCTTAAAATTTTTTTTAAATAAATCTGAAATTGTATTCATGCGACCTATTTTTTGTTATCACAGGCCCTCTAGCGCTCCCTCGTAGTTTACCTAGTCCAACATCGGAGCACAGGAGTAAGCGGCGAAGACTGAGTTCGGAGGAAGATCCTTTGGACGTTGGAGGAGGGCGAGATAAAAACAATGAGGTGACTTACTACGGACAGAGTCCTGCTTCTCTATCAAGTCAGGCGAGTTGGCACTCTGAGGTGGATCACGGTAAGGGACAATTCTCTTGTGAAATTCCTTTAATTGTCACCACTTACAATTTTACTGGATTTCATACAATGTTGAAGCTACCAGTTTACAGTGCAAGCTTTCTTTCTGCTTCTTCCTCTTTCTTCTTGTCTTGCAGTTTTGCATGTGAGCATGTGTGAGTTCATTTTCCACGGCTTCAATTAACTTGCATGCACGCAAAAGCCAATTTGCTATGTAATGAGTACAAATACCAAAAAAGCTGAAAATGTCATGTAAATCAGAGTAGTAGGGCTCAAATCCTTATGAATATATTTTTGGTGAAGTTAATTCAATCCAGTTGCTACACCACTTTCTCTCACAATTTGTGGTGGTGCTAATGGTTCACAATTACATTCAAGAAAAACCACATACTTTTATTTCTTTTTTTGTCTTGACAAAAGAAGGCAGAAACATTCTCCCAACTCTATCCCAATTTGAAGTACATGTAATCCCCATAAAGAGTGAAAATATGTCAACGAAACGATGTCATAGCAGCTGACGATCTTTTCTTTTAAGGCTATTTTTTCTGTCTTCAACTACCCGCTTCCACCGCTTTTCATGTCAACTGTCAGAAAGAATGAAAAACTTGAAGGGGGTGGCAGCGTTAAAAGCTACAGGGCACCATAAGCCCTCTTTTTTGTAGGATTTTCTCATGTCATTCATTCACACCAAGTAAGCATGTGTGTGTATTATTAGGATTGTTCTTGGGCAGCCTCATTCTCATTTCAATAACATTTCGAACGTGCTACGTATCCTATATTGGTTTCAATGTTGTCTCCACTGACGGAAGAAAAATGGGAGTAGAGAAGGGAAACGAAACGAGGGCAATTTTCTCGTTTCCTTATACGAGTATGACCACCCGATTAGTATTATTGCTATTACCATCACAATTGCGGGAGGAATGGTGAAAGGAGAAAAAAATACAAGTACAATAAGAACAAGTCGTGACAGGAAGACAGAAAAGTAGCCTTCGTCAAAAGAGAAAAGTGTATATATCAGCATTTCATCATAACCCTCATTCTCCATCGTCAAAACGAGAAACAACTTTAGCACAAAAATTTATCTCCATCTTATCATGTAGAGGAATGTGTAAATATGAAAATGTTTTTCTTAGAAATGGTTCTCAAAAGAATCCTTCATTTTATTCTAGTTTTTGCTACAGCTTATCACTGACCTGACCATCATAATATGTTCAGTTGTTACACACATTGTCAAGTCTCTCTTTAAGGCTTCCTTTCTGTTTACTATCACTTGCCTTTAAAACAGATTTCCGCAGAGAAAACAATGGAAAGAGGAATCGATTATATTTTCAAGAATAGCTAAGCTTTTCTCAGAGCATTGTGTTGTTAAGTAGTAACCCTGTCAGTTAGACTGTTACCACTTTTCCTTAAAGCAGTGAAAGTGGGGGCAACATTTTTTTCTCAAAAATAGAGAGAAAAATACGTATTCAATCCGTGCATAAATCCAATTGCCAGTGTGCTACTCCTATTTCCTTCATTTTGTATTAAAGCGGATGCAAAGACCCGATAGTGTTTCTCTTTTCGAGACAAAGAGTGAAGGAGAATGTGAAAGCACTGCAAAAATTGCATGATCCAGAGAGAGAAAGGGAATGGGACGTTAATCCAATATTTTATAGATGGTGATGGTTGTAATGGGATGGGGATTGTTACTTACTGCTCTTTCTACGATTGCTTTGTACAACCCTGTAGTAATATTGTTAGATTGGCGGAAGCTCCCTCCAAAAACCACCACATCACTGATACGATTACTTGTATGGTTTGTTGCCTTTTTCCTTTCTCCTCGCATCGCTTGTACTGTTGCTCTCTTGTGTCATGTATTATTGTGAAAGTGAACGATGCATTTAGTGCTGCTTATGCATGTGGATTACATGCTTGCTTCCGTTGCATTCCTTTCACTCTCTGGAAAAGAAAGAGCCGGGTTCTTTGTGCGAAGAAGAAAAGGGAGAGCTTCTCTTTACTATTTACTACTCGTTATCTTTGTTTCTTTTGCTGAAAGTGGGAAGGAAGTGAGGTATAGTTAGAAATTGCATATCATAGCTATTGACAGCGGTTAAAAAAAACTGGATGATGGTGATGATTTTCTCCTCTGTGGTGGTGGTGGTCGTCTCATATGGGATGTTTTTCTCCCAAAAGATAATGAAGGATGTGAGATGCTTGAGAAAGTTTTCCGTTTCTGGCTGAAAATGTATATAATTGCATTTGTAGAATAATTGAGTGTATTTTTTGTTGTTGAATATAAACGGATATGCGTTTGAGTTTGCTGCTAACAAGCTTGGGTTTCCATATGATCAGGACACCACCACGGCCACTCTCGACATGCGAATTCCAACCATAGCCAATCACATGGTGGATCGGGGGGTAGTGGACCATCTGGGAATAACAGCAATGGTCAAGGGGGACTTTCCCAATCGTCTGGACCAGGGAGTAGTGGCAGTACAGGAAGTGGTTCCTCAGGACATGCAATTGGGCACTCACATGGTCATCCGATTGCACTCCCTGCTCATTCGCACCATGGTCACTTGAGCCATGCTCATATTTCCCATAGTTCCCATATCCACCCCCCTCATGCACACACTGGGTCGTCACATCTTCCCCAGCATCTTCACCATCATCATCACCACCATCATGGTGGACCTGGAGGACATCACAACAGTAAACTCGGCTCGTCCTCCAGCAGTTGTGATCTTGTTATTAAATCCAATAGTCGACTTAGTAGCTCCTCGAGTGAAACAGACCAGTGTCCTTCCAGTCCGTCTCCGATGGGATCCAACATCAGACAATCAGGCGGTAAGGCGTTGTGTACAAAACAAAGAAACTGGTCTTTGGCTTTAGGGAGCTCCGTTCGTTCGTTCCCCTTTTCGGTTTCCAGTATTTACTTTCATTATTGATTGTCGTACGTTTGCTGTTGATGATTTTGCAACCGTTCATATTTGCCGCCTTTTAGACATGTTTCTTGTTACTATGTTCTATGCTTTTAGTAATTGTTGTGAGTTTCCTTGTCGTCGACGTTGTTGTTGTGCAGTTTGTCTCTTTTCCCAATTAATTAATATCCATCACGTTTTTAGTTGAGTTGAGTGATTTTACACATGTTTTGTTGCATACTGCTTCAAATGTTTGCAAGATTGCTAATACTGTAACATAATATGCCAGACAACTTTTTGTTAGTTAATTCGTACTGAGGAATCCAAAAAAGAAGGGGGTGTAAAATATGACGTGAATTTACTTGATTTTATACTATAAATGAAAATTCAAAGTATTCTAATTGAATCGTGACTAAACTTTAATACTCTCAGGATTGAGTCAACACTCCACGGTTACCACTCTTGGCTCAAGCAGCTTGGCTGGCGGAAGTGGAGGCGCAACTTATTATCACGCAGATACAGCTCATGACCATCACGGCAGTCCTGCAAAATATCATGAGAATGGACACGACACATTCTCCGATTTCGTAACACTTGTCTGTCAAGAAGCTCAAAGTACGGGGAGTCAGGTGAGTTATCCACAGTCACTCTCTTCCAACAAGGCTGTCATTGTGAAATGTATTGTGAATGAATGTAAATAAAGGATACAAGTGTGAAACCTCTTGTTTCATTTCTTTCACAGAGTGGGAATGCTCGTGTGAGCAGCAAGCTGTCAGCTTACTACGGTAGCTCTATGCTCCCCCCGCCGCCACCTCCCACAGCTCCAATGGCAAGACCGGTAACTATCATTCGATCGACGGAAATGGGTGGAAGCTCAGGCTTAGGTGCGTCACCTCCTGCCTCAAATACACCTCCGCTGAGCTCAAACGACTCTACAGGTGGAGCAAGAGAGGCGCGAGGTGGGCAGCTCAGCCCCAGCTCTCAAGGCAATGATTCATCCTCCTCATCAAGATCCTCGTTCTCTGTGTCACGGGACTACTCTTTGAGTCACCTTCATTCGCAATCCTCGGGACAGGTTCACTACGTACAAACAATTTCATCCTACTTTATTTTTTTACTTCTTTTCTCTTCTCCTTTTCTCTCTTTGTTTCTCGCATACGCACGTACGTGTACGCATATGTGAGCCCTCCTCCAACCCTGCTTCCCTTTACCGCTCCTTTTTTGCTGACGTTTCGAGAAAGTAGAGGCTGTGGAGTGGGAAAAGGGAAGTGTGCGAGTCATCTGTTGTAACGGTTTCCCCTCTTTTTTCTCACTTTTTGCCTTCTAGTTCTTCAGCTATAGCAACATAAATCCAGTGAGTGGGATGAGTGGAGTTATCAGTCCTACAAATCTCAGCTTGTTCCCATCCGGGAGCGGAGGCTCTGGATCAGGAAGAAATCCTACCGCTAGATCCACTCCACTACCTCGGTGGAATACGCCCTTTATCAATCTTGATGAAAATATTGACTACACAATGGTCTCTCCGTTGATGCCTGGCCCCAGTGAGCCCAACACCGCCACACTTATCGACGACGGTATGTTTAACGAAAGATCATTTGCTCACTTCCACTTACCACACTTTTTTTCCTTTGAGGATGAAACAGTATAAAAAGCCTTTTACGACCATGTCACAAAACGAAGAAAAAATCTCTGAGCTGTTTATTGAGCTCTTGAAATGTTTATGTATTGGAGCGGAAGTGTGCGGGGGAAATGTGATGAAGCGATCAGAAATACCTTGTCTCTTCTCGTTGTTCCGTGCTCATTGTCTATTGGTCCCTTGGTATTTTAAAGCATGCATTTTATATTTCTGGAATGACCAGGTATTTTTATACTGTTTTTGATTCAAAGTTTAGCTGTGGAAATGTTTGTAAAAGAATCAAATTTTGCATTCATTTTTATATGGTTATGCATGTGCTTAACCGACTTGAAAGCAAAAGGTGAAGAAATAAAAATGATTTGTATTTTATTGACGAGTATAAAGATTGGGGGAGAAAGAATAAGACTTATGGCGAGGGGTGATGTATTGTGGTAGGAAAAAAGGACAGTGATTTGATGGGATTTGCCTTCACAGGTGGTCATCGAAGCCAGGTCATTTAACAAGGGAAACCGTATAACGTATTTCATATGCTAAGCAGACCACCTGCCCGGTCTTTGCACAGGTGATGTAGCTTTCGGTTCAAGTTATAATCCAATTCATTCAAGTACCTATTCATTTCGTTTCCATATGTTATCATGTAATAATATGTATTATTGCTCGGAGCAGTATTACCCTAATTTCCGCTTTTATTATATTTTTGTATCGTGCGTGCACACACCCTATTTCCAATGCTCAGTTATTAGTAAACACTTTCTTTGCTCTCGGGAAGGGGATCACACTTTTTGTCTCTATTAAATTATTGACTTTTATCAGCCCGAAAAGGGCCAACTAGTTTCTCTGTAGATTTTTAGCATGAAGCTATGAATCTCTGGAAGTCGCATTTGTAGAAGTAGACGTTGGTGTTAGCTGTAATAAATGGAATGTGTATATCATTTCGAAGAACCAGCTTATCGGGTATATTGGTATTTTTGTAGACCTCAGGTAATTAAGCGCTACATGGGAATGTTGAAGACAAACTGCTAATTGGTTTTTGGTGATGGTGGTGGTGATGGACATGTTAAAACATACACCAAAAATGTCACTTATTATACCGGGGCTGTCATTTTCTGCATGCAACACAGTTTTTCGAAGCTGGTTTTGTTTATATCTCAAGCTACGTTCAACATACTTGTTCTTCCTTTTATTTGGTAGCAAATAATACCCCATTTCGGCAGATAATTGACATTCCTTTTGGTCGACTTCAATGTAGACACAGTCAAAGTATATTAAATATTTCATGAACTTATCCAGTGTGCAACGCAACGCTCTGGGAAGGCTTGTTAAAATGTTTATTCAATTTTATGTAAATTCAAATTCACAACTTCTCCACAGCTTGTGGCCCTGTGAGCAATAGCGTAGAATTGTTTCATCTTTTGCTACCTTTTGTGGCACTCATGAAAGTCGTCATTTCTTTAAAAAATTTAAACAGGATTGTTAGTTTGTTAGTTATCGCAACACGATGAAGACTGTTAAATTATTTGGTTGGGTAGATAATCCATAGGAATCCGTAGCTAAATAAATGTATAGCAGCTTATAGTGGTTTGCAGTAATATATCAATGCCTGGTATTTTCTGTTGAATGGTATATATCTCTATTACATTAAATTTCGTTGTATTACAAAATCAGATTTCCTCTTGTCCTAAAATTTATTCTGAATTTTTAAATGAACCTATACAGAGAGGTACTTCAGCGTGGTTGTTCATGGAGGTGATGGTCTTGACGGTGGCCCAGCACCAGGAAGTGGTGGTGGAGAAAGTGGAGCTCAACTTGGCCCTACAACCCACTCCGGAAGTGGTCCTAGCACTTCACCTCCTCTTCAACCTCAGCAACAAACACCGCCCCCATCTGCATCACCTCCAAGAATGACGTCAACTCCAAACAGTGCGAATCATTCTAACGGAGCAAATACCTCCAACAGCAACAACTCAAATGGCAACAATTCTTCTTCCGGCCAGAAATCATAGTAATATAAGAATATTATGTTAAAGTGACACAAAAAAAGTCAGCAATATAGAAATCTCCGTATGCTAATAATACATTAATTAATAATTCTTACGTGCAGAGAAATACATGTGTAGATGATACACAAGAAAGGAGAGTAGCATTCGTAGGCCCGATTCAAAATGACATTTAAAAAATGAGCACCACATATAAGTGTGCTCTATCATCCTTAAAGTAAACTTTTGTGTTAACACAGCTTTAAGATCTTTAATCAAGGTGTGATCCGCAATTCGATTGTTATTGCCAACCTCGCAAGTGAAACACTGGGCTGGTTCCACTTGCTGCAAAAATAAGGTGTGTACTCGCCAGTCGCACAAGAACAAATTTTGACACTAATCATGAATAATTATTGACCACGCCTTGTCGATCTATTCTCGTCATGTAGCAGAGGAGGAGAAGCATTCATTCTTCGCGAACTCTTTTGTGAGGAAAGAATTATAGTTGTATCTTGTAATATTTGTCTGGTTTGTAATTACTACATGAAATAAGATAGTTGTCTGATAATCACGAATCACACACACACAGTGGGTCACATAATATTAGATATTTTAAACTTAGTGTACATGTATTCACCACAATCTTTAGATGTAAAGCATATATATATATATATATTTAAAATATTATGTCAGTCAACTTTTTTGGCAGAATTTGTTAATCATCAGTAATATTTATTCACTAGAATTGGGTATGCCTCATGAAAATACGTTCGTACGAGTATATTTTAGTGCTATTCGTTTGATTGCGAGCAGTTGTATGCATCAGCTAATTTTAAAATGTTTGTTGTTGTTTTGTTTATGTAAGTGCTATTGTACACATCATAGTTGCTATTAGATGATTTAAGCTATTATATAATCTCTTATTTAGAAGTTACTATAATATTCTAATTGTAAATGTAAAAGTCACTCTGCGGAAAATAATTCATCGTAAGACATCACTTTCCGGACCGCAGCAGATCTTTGTTGAAAAATATACATTGCTGTAAAATATTCGTGACTCGGGGCCAACGCATGACTTTGGTAGGGTGGTGAAGAAAAGTATGCAGCTTGGCAGTCTACATCTTGTGGTTACTTTTCGAAAATCTTGGGCCAAGCTCTTGTTTCCTCGTCTTTTCCACAAACGTTCCCCTTGTCTTGAAAGTTGTGCAGCAAGTCGAATACTATGGCTTGTTGAGTACAAGCTTTACATATTGGATTTATTTGTGAAAATTGATAGCGGACAGGGAAGCTGATATGCTTGGGAGTAAAATATTATAAAACTTCACTATTTCTAATTTCCATTATCTCTTTAAGTTTAGCTGTCGAGATGAGGTAGTTGGGGGAGTGCGTGAGAAAAGGAAAATGTTTCATAACTGGTTAACAGGAGAGAGCACAGGCTTTAAGTGCAAAATCCTATTCGATGATGACAATAATGGGATTCGTTTTTCAAGTTGCTTTGTGACTCTTGAGGATTTTCAATTCAGCAATGCAATGGTAGCAATCCAACTTTTAAAGCTAAATATGAAAAAGAAACAAAACTGAATTTTTGATCTCATAATAATTTGGCATGCTCACATCTGTGTCTTGTCGTCTAACCAGAGAACATTTTTTGGTGGTATTAACTCGGACTAGAAGTGGATGTTTCACCCCATATTTGGTGAAGTTGACTATTCATGCTTGTCGCATTACTTGTTGTGTAATATTTAGTGAAAATTTAGGATTTTAGTAGTTGTTTGACGGCCAGTTGTAACTTACGCAATGCAAGAGATAAGATTATATGCAAATAAGTAGGGTGAATGATTTTCAAACATAAGTCTACCTTGTTTATAGTAACAGATTCCTTTGTAATTGAGAAAACGTTCGTTGAGCACGCAGTGGATGTTTCTATTGTGGAGAAGGAACATCTTATTTCATATGCAGTGCTTGATTGCGAATTATATTTTGTAAAATAGTTAGTCAACCTAACTTGATTTGCTCGTTGGCAAGAGTTGCAGTTGTTGTACAAAAGCACGAAAGCATTTTCACAAAGCAAATGGCATGGCGAATTGGCGTAGCTAATATTCCTCAATATTGCAATGCATTACAATTTGTTTGCAAATTAAAAAAACAAAACTACTCGACTTTACTAACACGAAGTTTTATAATTTTATGAAAGTCAATTTCTAAAACTATGTATCACTACAAAAAAGACACTTTATATCTTGTAGAAATTATAAAATATTTTTTGTAAAATTCTCTTTCCTCATATCCTCCGCTCATGCATCTTGTGTAAAGGCAAGTGTGCTAAATTGTAAAATCATCTACAGCAACAAGAAATTGTCATTTGTTATTATCAAGTATCATTTTGTATCTGTGAAATTCAGCTTTAATATTCAAAGTGTTTTTTTATTAAAAACTGTAATCAAAGTGCAACGACATTCAAAGTAGTGCATTCTTTGACAAGGATGGGAGCAGAGAGTGCTTGAAAGTTGGACGCTCTGAGTGTATGCGAGAGGCAGAGAGAAATGCGTAGGAATTTGTTAGAGGCTAAATTTGTTTCGTAGAACGCAAAGAAAGTTATCATGTGAGGTTATCCTGCTTTGGTTTTCGGTAAACTTGTCGAACAAAAGCAATCACTGTAAAGTAGATAGTTAATTAACCTAATAAGTAAGGAAAATAATAATGATATAGCAGCAAGAGAGAAAAACTCGATAAGACAATGAGATTCTCAGGGTGCATTAATTATTCATTTTTAATACATATAGCTGTTATTTATTGCTGAATTGAAAGGGATGAAGTGAGTATTCATTAAGTAAAATGTAAAATAGCTCATTATTTTGTTTAGGGGAATCTCATTTTCAAACGTCCTTGTGTGAAGCCAACACAACAATTTATCATACAGCATTTCCAGCCAAAAATATTAATGGGACACGATTTACTAGAAGGGATCGTAAGCAAGAATAAAAATAATAATCCTTTACGTCGTCTATCCAACTGACGTTGGGTTATTTGCAGTTTTTCTTATCAAGAAACCATATGTGATAGATTCTAGTTTATGAACGTGTATGTACATATGATAGAGAGGAAACAATGAATTGTAATTCTTATAAGGATTTCAAACCTGTACACTTTTTGTTTGTGAAAAATGCAAGACAGCCACATGGGAATAATGCGGACGAGTTGTCGAGCCGTGGCCAGGATGTCTGCTAATTGTCTTCTATTTATAAAGCCGACTTCAATGCAGGTGTGACTAAAATAGGGGAAAATGTCGGTGGAGTAATTAGCAATCAATTCCACTTACAAAAACCACAATCAATGCAAGGATGATATGCAATGAGTATGCGTAATCCTATAACTATTTACTCTTCTCAATCGTGTAAATTTATTCTTAGTAGCGGGGAATGTCACTAAATTTCCTGCTTTAAAACAATGCAAGATAATAAAATGTAACAATATCCGGTTTGCTGTCGTAAGTGGAGTGATCAGAATCAGAAAATGTGCAATGCCGTATGACACTAAATACTATTTGAACCTTTTTTCGAAAGAACAAGTGATCAACTGAAAATCTTTGTTTTTTATTAAGATTGTTTTGAAATCACGCTATCTGATTTTACCTTAAGTTTTATGTAGTTTGTTTGGGAAATTCAATTTGTTTGCATGACGACGTATGCTTTAAAAATGACTGTATGGCTAGTTAACTGTGTACTACAGTCAGTATTTTTTTGTTTGTTGATGACACCGAACCGGTTGATTTTTTATTTATACACAAACCTGATTATGCAATTGCATCAATTATTGGATCAAGTATATACATGCATGTGTAAACTGTGTTTAAAAAAATGCAATCCAAGACGGTTTACCAAAGGAAAACTGTATGGCAATGATCCATTTTCTTAGAAAACTGTACATATATATAAAAATGCGTACAGAACACACATTCAGAAGGATGTACACAAAGTGGTATACGTAAAAAAAGAATATAGACATCAAATGAAAAGTAAATAAAATTTTGTCGTGCTTTTAAGTTATGACAATGCAATGTAAGGAAAAAAATTCTAGTGCTTAAACATATTTATAATGAGTGTTATGTTGGGTAAAATGCATACATATATTGGAATATATACTACGATATAGTACAATTACGAATGATCTTGTTAGTAATTTTGTAGACCTTATTATTTGTTTGTAGAAATGTGATTTTAGGGAGAAATTTGTAGATGTAGTAAATAAATACAAGAAAAAAACCTGGAATGTTTAACGTTTTGTTTTATTTTTCGTTGTTGCATGCCCTTTTGTATAGTTTGCATTGTAGTGCTTACTTCTCGACATTATTTTCCGAACATTCTATATTTAATAGTCATTGTCAAAACGAAGCACAATTTATTGCACCTTTTCAGTATGACACCATTTTCTCCTGAAACGCAGTAAAAATTTGAAAAGTACACGGTTCCGATACTCTTATATTTGCTCTACGTCCCGTGTACTCTTTTTACGAGAAACACTATTTAACAACTTTCTGGAGTAACTCAAATTACTTTTTGCTGTCAACCTGCTATTCTTTGAAATATTGTCACATGCTGAGTGTCCCATGTTTTGTCTACTCAACTTTTTATCAGAAAAGCGATTTAATCAATTTTTTCCGTAACATGAGTCAAAAGGAAATGGTGCGAAAGAGTCACCAACCATGAACAAGTGTGAAGTGACTGACAAACCAGAATGAATGAACATTTTAGACAGAGGCAGCTAAGAAATGACAAACTTTTAAGTTGACATTGGTAGGCAGATCAATATGTATGCAATAATAAAAACTGATAACTCTAGAGATGTATAATTCTGGATTCCTAAAATATACGTAATACTAGAATAGTATAAATTGTTATTCATCGTTATACAGGTTCCTCACCTAATTATCCGTCGACGTGAAAAGTACTAAAATAACTAAGGATTTTTATACAATTATAAGTCTTTCCGTCTTCGGCGGAATTATCCAAAAATGCTGCGTAACTGTAAAAAGGGTACATGATACAGTTTGCTGGAAAAATGGTCATTCATACAGCGCGACGATGATTAGGAATTTACGTAAAATTAGAATAGCTCCCAGCCCATATGACGACCGAAAGATGGAAATGAAATACGTAAAAGTGATTCAGCTCATCACATACAAATCTTTTAAGACAGGTTAACCCCCAAAAAAATTTCAAAACAAAAAAAGCATGCAAACAGAGAAGGTTATTAGCTTTTTAAACAAAACTGTAAATACTCTCTGTTATCAACAAACACTAACTTATTGTTATACTTACCTATATATTATTATGTGCTCATTTAAATGAATACTATAAATCACTTAGATAAAAAAAGTGGAACATCTCACTTAACTGGATGACAACGATGAATCTGACAAACTCATTAGATGATAGGATGTATAGGAATAATGGTACAAATGATAACAATTTAGGTGACTACGTAAAAACTAAACAAGCGTTGTTATGACCAAAGAACACGCGAGAAAATGTGCAACAATTGCATAAATCCTATAACCTCTGTCATCTCTATCCAATGGATTTTTTTTGCAAGCTACAAATTCTCATGGGGCAAATATATAGCTATTTTAAATTTAAAAAATAACTTATAAGTTAGACGTGCACTAGCTAAATGCTAAGTTGTAAAAAGTAATATGCTGGTCTAGAATAAAAAATGCATTGAATGAGATTGTGCTGAAAGCCTATATATAGAGGATTTAAGTAACTGTGTACATTTGATCGTGTACTTGGGCATAACTCGTCCTTGAGAGCTCTTCATGAGTAAATTGTTTGTGTAAAAAAGTGTTTGGAAAAAGAAAGTGAAAAAATGGTCTACATTTACAATGGCTTAAATGTCATCGTAGCATTAGCAAGTGTTACTTTAACGACAAAGCTACTCTTTCAAAACTGTGTAAAGGACGTCAGTTGTAGCTGGAGGAAGAGAAGGAAATTAGTGGTAAAAGCTCTTTTTATTGTCTAATAAAATATGTTGATGATGATGAAGACGATGAAAATTTTAATGCAATAATAGGGAACGAGGTGGAGATTAAACAGTCTAATATACGTACATAATATTATAGAGAGCAGCGTAGAGCTTAGAAAGCTTACAAATCCACAACCAAAAAATAAACCATGGAGCAATAATAAAAGTGCTTCAAACTTTTGTCAAGTATTATTTTTCCGAGTAATATCATCATCACAGCAGCACTCAACAACCAAAATATTAATAATGAAGCTAGTTTCGTCAAAAATGGTATTAATCATCCTGACATGGTATGACACATATTATGTACTGGTCATTCTATTGTCAAAATTTTACGTTATATGGATAAAAATGAATAAAAAGTTGGTCATGTTTTTGTGTAAACGAGTTAGAGATGCAATTCACAACTAATTCCGCATATATGCCGACGCTTTCAGAACAAAGAGATCATCCCTCATAATGCTTCAATTAACTGGAAAACATGCTTGCCCATTATTAGTCACGCCTAGTTATCTTTTAAGATATCAAAACATATCATCAGTTTATCAGGGATCATCATCATGTCAGTTTAAAGACCAAGGCCAGTCCGTCAAGAAATGCTAACGATAGGGTGATAAGCAATGCTATTAGTCTCTTTTGCGATTTCATGTATCAGTCTAGTTTTATATAAACATTCTATAATAAAGTACAGCTCATTTAAAAAAAAATATTATTATTACAAATACTTTGTAAAAAGTGTGCACACAAATACATACATGGATTTTAAAACTAGATTTGGAAGCGAATTTCTCAGTAATTAAAAATTAAACTAGGGATATGACGAGAAGAATTTAAAATAGGAGGGCAACTAGGTATATCTACTTGCTCACAATCACGACGGACGATAAAGGTGACCCTCGTTGTTTCCACGTCAAGTTGTGCAGCGGTTTTTTTCAGGAATTCCAAAGCGTCAAAGCGCAGTCGTTCTTGGACGTTGTCAGATTGTATAGGCTGGATGGTGCTCCCTGTTCCTGACCCATCACCCTCGGTACTGCTGCCATTGGAAGGTAAGACGAATCCGGTAACAGTCACAATTCGCAGTTGTGACCAGCTCACTCCTTCAAAGTCTTCAACGGGTGCGAGTACAATGTTCAATGTGGCTTGGGTGATGTTTTGTAACAAGGCAATGTTCAAGTTGAAGGTTATGAAGGATTCTACGCCATTCCAATAGCCAACATAAATCGTTTCTGGAAAGTGTACAAGAGAATGATTGCGTTATGAGAATATTATTTGTATATACGCCCACTAAAAACATGCTGCAATGCAATTACTAATAAATCAATCATTAAAGTAGATTTTTCAGCAAAGTTTTACCTGTGACATTGGTCGAACTAAAGCATTTCGAAACTCTATGAAAGAGCGATGGGAAAAGTTTTCTGAAGGGAGACACCTGCGATCTCGCGGTCGAATTTCTTGCTTCGCTTTTCCGAGTTGCAGCTGCATACCCGCAATCAGTGACTTTCAAGCTGGATCGAGAACTGGGCTCAGGTGCAGGCTGCCCATTTACTACAGAGAATTGTAGCAGTGCACATAATGCACCCAGGGATGACAAGATGACTGGAAGCAGGAACAACTTCATTTTTACGCGTCTTGTAGTAGATAGTTGATAAAGATGTGTTGAAGGCGATTTTCTAAATTTTAATAACGGCGGCTTTGGCAGGAGTATTGACAAGTTTGACAAAACTCGTAAGAATGACTGACTGCGACTGGGTATCGGGTAAACTTTTTTTGTCTTTATATACCTCACATGGAAAACTAGTGTGAACTGCTGAGCTCCTCTGCATTCATGTTTCCCAAGCATGTCCATGATAACACACGAGTAGCTAGCGTAAGTCAGTTATATGAGAGGAAAGTAACTCAAGCCGCACAAGTCTTTTGTTATGACTATGTTAGGTCATTTAGACGTGAGAGAGGAGAAATACGTGAGATTATGATAAAAAGGTGTAGCTCTGGCTAATTATATGTTTAATATGACACTTTTTGACGGAGTGTCTTTGTTGGATGAAATAAACTATCGAGTATCTTAATGGAGAGATGCGAGTAGATATGAGAAAGTGCTTATCAGAATTTAACATGCCCAATACTTCCTGTAGCAAATTGTATTCCATTGAAGTTTATTGTGAAGCAAATCTTACGAAACGGAGTCCCTATGAAATCCAATCATGCATACAAAAATTTAAAAGCACTAATATAATGGTTATATAAAATTGTCCATTGCCTCCTAAACCAAACACTGACTGAAAATTAAGCATGTATTACTCAAATGATTCGTCAGTTTTATTTTAACATTACATTTCCTTGAAGAGCTGGTAAGCTGTAAAGAAAAAATGTTGAAAGTGAAATGTTGAAAGGGTTGGTAGGATCGAGATAAAGCTGTTTTAAACAAAACTACTTTCGTTGAATTTGAAAGATGCATATCAAACCTTGTTCAATACTTCCAGATAATTTTTTCGATGGAAGGGTTGCCGATCAAAATATTCTGGCGCCACACTTGAGACAGCATAGTAATGAAATCAAATTAAAATGCTGGAAGTAATAAGCTCCTTATTGAGTTTTCCCTTGACATGATAAACCCTCATCATCGGTCTGTTTGTCCCGGTAATTGTTTCGTGGGCACACTAATAATAATGCAGGATAAGCCCTATTAATGTGGAACCGATAAGTTAACACCCGGAATTTGATAGTATTAATTATTTTTTAAATAAGATTAATTAGCAGCTCGGCATTTATTTTGAAATTTTCTTCCTCCCATGAATTACAGTTTTCATGGGTTTATTAAAATCTGTTTATGAACTAGCATAAGAATTCTCAGAAAACCATGCTGGCTCCAGGAGGAAATATTACCGCCATCTGCAATACGGCGTAGTACCATATAGCTTTTGAAATATATCTGACCCTGGAAGTTTCATGTGTCATGTTGGTTCACATAATAGTTTTCCCTTTCCTGCGTTCAGTTAGTATATCTTTTGAAGAAAGAAAAAATTCAAAACACGCATAATTGTCTATTGAATCAGAATGCAGAATCATTCCGCTTCGAGATGTTTGCCATATTACTAGTTGAAGGGGATTATTCGTATTCTACGCGTAACATTTGTCGTAAATCACAAATTCGTTTCCTTGCGTTGTAGCATCTTGTAAGAGTTTTACGCGAAACACTTTTGTTCTTCGTCTGAGCTGAATGAATAATTAAAAAGGTTGTAAATGTTCCATGGTTTTCATATTGAAGCGGAAAACCTTAAGTAACGCAGACAGGGTGATGTCAACCACTGATAAGAAAAATGTCACGAAATATATGTATTGGTTTTACGCGCGCGTAAGTATTTTTCTAGATGTGAGCAATACGTATTTTGATGCCCTTGAAGAGTCGTTAGGCATCAAATATATTGTTAAATATTTTAAAATATTCCCGTCTTTTCGTAGTTGATGGAATTCATTCATTCTTTCATTTGTATTCTCTTATTTAATATTTACTTTATGTAGTTCCAGTTTCCAGCTCTCAGCCAACGACACCAATATAATCAATGGAATTGAGCCTTTGTAATACCGTAATGTGGATTTGAACTATGTAAATTTAAATGCACGACGTAAAAAATAAGTTAGTTTTGTCAAGGGAGCCGGTTGATTTTTTGTCGAACCTATTTAATTTGCAGCCCTTTCACAAACTATTCTCAGGATATGATACAAGTGTCATTGTGATTCTTAAGGTCGTTGAACGTTGAATTTATCAAAGAGATGGATAATGCCCGTTCCTCTATTAAGCTCCGACATGAATATTCCCTATGCAAATCCGTAGTAATAATGCATACATATGAATACGAGCATAATTATTATTTGCCCAGGTCAGAGTCTAGTTTCGCAGTAAAGACACAACCTGTTGATGCGTGTGACAATGGCGAATGGAGAGTGCATTAGCTGGATTATTTTTCACGCTGTGCAGGAGTGCAGACGAATCGAGAATAAAATTGGAGAGTAAAATAAAACCTGTGTGCATTATGAGGCATTCAGACTTTTAAATGTAATAAGCTGGCGTAATGTTCACCTTCACATAAAATCAATTACTTATTTTGTGCACTTTCCCATGACATGGGAATGCGGAAAGTCATTGACAAACTTTTAAAGTTCATTTGTGAATGAAGCATTTAAAAACCATGACCGTACTTTTTTTCTTATGTTTAGGAAAGAGAGGTCATCATAATCGTCTAACATTTTTAAGTCTGATAATAAAAATTAATTTGAGGCATGAACTTGAAAGTGGGCTTCTAAAACAACCCACGTTGCCCACATTTGCGAGGTCTATGATAGATATCAAGGATATTTATCCATGGTGAGGGAGACATGCGTCAGTTATTGTTATCTTAACGACTTTTTTCTGACGTTGGGTGAAGATTCTACATGGTGAAGTAGCTTAGTCTAGATCGTCTTCGTCTGCACTGCACTCATCTACATCATTGCTGGATGCTGCATTCTGATAAGATATATGGGAAAATTGGCCCTCGTTTTGCTTGAAAATGTAAATGTTTAATTTATTACTATCTATGTATAGGGAAGCGGTTTAATTGACTAACGAGATGTTGGTGCTGGTTGTATGTGAGTGAATAATTTAGAGGACTCTTTTGTCTACCAGTGGATTTGCTATATTACTTTCTTAACCGCTAGTATGACAAACAAATGTTGACTTTTGGTATCTATTTTTAAATTGGCTATATATTTTCTGGCAATATAATATAATATAAAGGAAAGTTTTCTGCTTTAGCATTGCCGAGTGCTTTCACATTGATTTAAGTTATTACATTTAAATATCCGTTAACCAAGTTAGTTAGTTTTCATAATATAAAGCTACATGCCTACCTACATGTACATACAACTAACTACACCTCCGCGACTGAAATCAAAGTAATTTTTAGCGACAGCTACTAAAATCAGTTTCACGACAAATTTCTACAAAGTAGAGGTAATACTTTATTATTATGCTTCGTCAAGTAAAGATAAGACCTCCTTACTTACACACATGCTTACTTAGCTTTACCTCTGATTTACAAATCTTTAATGTTGATTCGATAACTAATAACTACGTAGAAAATGAAAAGTTGCCTTTTGATTGCACATAAGTCAAATTCCATGTAAAATCCCATCTATCCCTACTTCAAACTACAGTACACTAACAAGACATGACTGTTGCAGCAACAAAATACTCGGATTTTTCAGTTTCAGCTTTTTAACTTTGTAAAGTTTGCTTTGCTAATGGTGCTATCTGCTCATCAATTTGATTTAACTGGATAGAATTGAGAAAAGGGTGTGAATATAAATGAGTACGATTGAGCAAAGCTTCCAACAGTTTGCATTTCGTATTAGTTAGGCTATTATTATGTCGGTGTTGCCTGCGCCGGACAACCCTCCATAACTGCTTCACTTCGCATAACTGGTCCTGACAAGAAATCGTGTTATAATTATTGTCATGAATTGAAGTTAAATATTTGCACGGAATTTGACCTTGCTTGCAACGCAACCCTAAAAGTATTCGTCCGTCTTTCTACCAGTGAGACATAGGTGTATTTATCCATATAAATAGTAACTAACATTTATCCTATTACAGATATCCTACCCTGCACAATTAAAATTCCAAATCCTGCCAATAAAGTATTTTCCTCTTGTTTAGTGGATTACAAATTGGTGCATTAATTAGTTGAGTTATTTGTTTACCAATCACACAACAATGACATGTGTCGTTCTAGCATCTAGTCTTTGGCAAAATAAATTAAAATGAATTCTCATTTTTCCCCTGTGAATCACATATATACGCTAATTTTGTAGCTATTATTGATATAAATTTCAAGCATGATAATATTCTCTAGTGCAGAAAGTGCGTCGAAATGTTCATGGGAGCCGTAACCGCTCAGAGCTGGACTTGAAGGCTCGGAAAGTGGTCCTAAAAAGAAAAATAAATATTTCTTGCTTGAATTTTCTGCAGGTGCATGCTTATATATTTTTGAAATTCAATGCCAGCAAAAATAAAAGCCCTCTTGATTAACTTACTTGGTGGCTTGTGACGCTTTGGAGTGGTTGATGTAGGTGATACAAATGCTCTTGTGTTTGAAGACATGTTGGCAGCGGAGGAAATAATCGAGGACGTTGTTGGCATCCATTGTGAGCGGAATGTCTCCAGTGGAGGAGGTTCTGGGCGAAAATCTGCTGCAAAGCTGTATGTTGCACTGTATGGTTGCGGACACAAGTTTTGTGCCGTGTTGTTGTAAGTTGGATAGCTTGGGGTGAGCTGACTATGTCCATGTCCATGCTGGGGTTGACACACATTTGCACCCGGCCAACTCACCTATGTCAAAAAACAAGAATTTACATTTAGATCTTCACATTTTTAATCCAATTTATTAGTATGAAGGATTCCCTTGTTGGTTATCGAAACCTCTCACGTTGTACTATACGTACATGACGCTGGAAAATACATTTCTTGCACTTCTTGTGGCGGCTCGGGACATCATTTTTCAGAAAACGTTTCGTAAACATATAGCACTTTGAACGTAGCAAATTAACTGGTAAATTTATGATGGGAAATCGAAGACAACAACTTTGTAGACACCAAATTCTTAGTTGAGATCTACCATATGATCTTCCAATTGAGAAACATTTACGAAGAATCTAATGGTAATTATACCAAAATTATGAGTCATAAAATTTAACTTCCTTCGCTTAATTCAATTGATGAACTACATTTTTGCCAATCACCAATAGAAAAACGGTACAACAAAAAGGCCATTAACTTGTTAGCACGTCATTATTATACCAGAGCAAGTGAAACTTTAACATTGAACAAAGATTTTTGATCCCTTTTAAGACTCAAGCTCACTGACAATGAATACAGGTGATACGGAACACGCTTTGTGAATAATAAATGACGATATCATTTTGAATAAAATTATTAATGATTTTTTTGACACGCTGACAACAGAAGAAAAAAGTGGTAGAGTAAATAATTCCGTATATAATTAGGTTTAGAATTTACCACTCAATCTCAAGCTAAATTATTTTTACTTACAAGCTTGTAAATCAAAGACTAGTAAATACAATTGCAAGGAATTAGCGACCCTCAAAACAAAACTCAATAAATAACAATCACTTCCGATGTTTGTGAAGGTCTGTGATTATGTTTGCTAATATGCTATTTTTTGGTATTTGGTATTGATATTGGTAAACATATGGTATTTTTTAAATCAAAAGATGCTAAACGTCCAAATCAGAAAAGGTTCCACCAATTTTCTTGTATGGACAGGAAGTTGAGTTAGTGGAAAAATTTAAATACTTAGGAGGATATTTAGATCGAAATTTGTCGTTTAAAAATCACTTGAATACAGTCGAAAAGAAATTAAATTTCGCGTTATCCAAAATGTATTCCTTTCGAAGATTTTTCACTGTGAATGTTCTAAAGGTATTTTTGTCATCGTATGTGGTAAGTATTATAGATTTTGGTCTCTAATAATTTGGGGTGGTCAGACTCCTAGTATATTGACAATTAGCTGCAATCTAAGTTTAATCGTTTTTTACTGAGCTATTTTCATCCTTCATTGGGTAAAAATTAAACGCAATTTCTTGTGCAAAATAGACATATCTGAATTATTAGTAAAACTAGATATTATGACATTTAATGAAAGAAGGATATTAGCTTTACTAAAATTTACTTTCAAAATGAGAAATTGTACTCTTTTTTCATGTTGGTACAACATGAGAGCTGATCCTGACACTGGATTTGGTAGGATTATTCTACCAAAACCTAATAAGGAAATTTTCAAGCAATCTATATTATGGTGTTCCAGCTATATGTGGAATTTTTACTTCAAAGGTTTACAACTGAAAAAGGGAGACTCGTTTGATATGTTTGTTAAAAAGTGTAAATGTAGAATAATTTTGGACAGAAGGAAAATATTTAGATAAAAAGCATATTATACAATGGCAATGACTCGATATGTAAATGAACAAAACTATTTGATAAATGGAACTCTTTACAGTTGTTTTTGTAACAATCTAAAATCTTCTCGTGTTAGGGTAGTAAGAACAATCTTTGTAATTGATTGATATCCGTCAACACGTAAATAAAATTGATCTATCTCTATCTATCTATATATGCTCTTGCGTAATATTTCCTTTATCTTATTAAGTTTTGAGTTTATATTTGTTAGATCCAAATTCATGATTTGCATAAAACAGCAGTGTTGATGCACCCTTGTGGGTTTTCCTAAATTCTTGGAATTTGCAAAATTGCAGCATGCATTAACTGTCAATATCTAATAAATGTGTTGGAAATGAATGGAAATGTTAAGTACGCAAATCATACCTGATGTTGAAGAGCTGCATCAGTAGGAAGATAGCCCATTGTCATGTTCATTGAAACATTGACATTGAGAGATGGAAAAGGTGCCCCAAAGTTTGTTCCAGTTGGCGGAACCTGATTCGGTACAAATGACTGCTCAATGCAGTACGTTGGCGAGTACCCATTTGGTGATAGTAACTATTAGAAATGTTAATGGAAAACTTTGAGAATGACACTTGTACGCACTCTATATTCCTTTCCGAATCATTCCATTTCGCCTACTTGTACCGTTTCTCGAACTGCATTGAAGCTATTGTAAACTTTGACAAAGCACAGGAATGTATGCATAAATAATATTAATATCATACCTGTTGTGACTGAGAATAATTTGAATACGGCATTGGAGAAAGTTGCCCTGTTGTAGGCGTCGCTCCCACAGGTGGTGAATTTTTAAAGGAGAAGAGCACGTCAGATAAATCACTTTTTTCCCGAAACAACGGACTATCCC
This sequence comes from Sinodicranocentrus sp. ZH6, assembly GCA_027743935.1. Classification (NCBI taxonomy): domain Eukaryota; kingdom Metazoa; phylum Arthropoda; class Collembola; order Entomobryomorpha; family Entomobryidae; genus Sinodicranocentrus; species Sinodicranocentrus sp. ZH6. The sequence continues at coordinate 8,681 of JAHZNA010000967.1, read as the reverse complement.
TAAGAGATGAAATGAAAATTTGGGGTTTTTACATTTCCATTTAAAAGATGAAAAGTCTCTACTTGCATGCTAAACTGTCAACCGGATTGAGATTAAATCTTGTAACGCTTAAAGTTGAAGTAAAAAATGAGGACGGTTGCAATTTAATGTTATTATTATAATTTAAATTTGATAATATTTAGTCAACTAGAGCAAAGTTGGACAAAAAGCAGATGGTGAGGTGTGAGCACCAAGGGAAGGATAGGATTACCCCAATACACAAGACTCTTTGAGTTTTCTCTTTCTTTGTCTCGACCAGCTTTCCGTTTCTGTTGAGATTATACAAGGGATTTGACAAATCCCGTGCGAGTAACTTACTTGAAGGTGTTCGAAGGAGCAAACATACTGGGAAGTGGCTCAAGCTCCAGTGGAGGCAGTGTGAAACCTGCCATATTAGAGTTATTGCTAAAGATTTCATCAGAGTTGGGCGAGGTGAGCTCCCCTGTCCAACCTGGACTGTCAGAAAACAAGGCATCCATTCGGATATCAGTCTCTTTTTGGATCAGTGCGCAGAGATTTTCATTTCATCTCAATGCAAAAGTCTTCCGGCGTAGACAGATTGCTTTTCCACTTTCATCAAAGTTGTCGTTTCAGTAACCGCATCATGTACCAGAAACAAATTATCTGGAAGATCAACAACCACAAATACGGCCATTTATTTATATGTGTACATCATACCAGACCAGAGCAGCAAAGTGAATCATGCTTGTTGACAAAGTAAAGATGAAATTAATCATTCTCGCATCTTTTTAAACGCATCTCTTGACAGAACATTGTACATGAATAATATCTCAATTTCCAGCATTTGCCTGTGCTCAGGTCGGAGCAAGACTTTATAAATTCTATAGAGAAATGTGAGTAGTCTGGTGGTAGAAATCGATTTCCCTGTCTCACAGAAAGAAACGGTCCATTCCCTCGTTCGCACAATCATACATGTTGGCTAAATGGCAACGAGAGACTCTGTGGGAGGTGACTTGCCCTTCACTCCACCAATGTGATCAAAAAGGGGATTGGTTTGGGAGAGGTTTTGTTTGCTTGTTCTGCCGTTTCCGTATCCGTCCGTATACGTATTTCCCTAGTCAAGTCCACTTAAGGGTGAACAAGGATGCTTGGAAATGAGGACATTGCGTATTTATAAACTCTTTGTATGTTGTGTGGGTGGGATGATATTAGCTATATATATGCTCAGCCTGTGCGTCAACCTTTTTTCACCCATGTTGTAATTGTTAGAGGCGAGATGTGGCTGACAAGAGAAAAACGTCATTTGCTCTGGTTTTTCATTCATTCAATCACTTGCTAAGGTGTATAGCAATGCGTGTTTCCATACACTACTACTACGAACATCCTTGTTCTTTCATTTTCCTTTCTCAACTTAATAGTCAATTGTATTTATTAGCTAAAAGGGACAATTTATCTGTAAATTAAAGCAAACTGCATATAGTGTCGACAAATTTAATTGTAACTAGCTCCTCTGAATCGGATTCATTTTAATTAAACATGTTTACGTAGGCAGATGACATGTCGTACAATGCCCCAGCAGTTATTCTGGTGACTATGTTGCAGTCATCAAGACAAATCCATCTTTGCAAATGTTAAACGTTGAGATTACGATATGAGTTTGAAGTTGTCACTTCGTAATACACGACAAGTTATGCGTCTCATCTTATTGGAATGATTAAAGTTACTTGTAATCGTTGAAAGCACTGTATTCACTGTGCCTGGTTATATCTTGACTATATGTTGTATGTAGTAGTCAAGTGTAGTTACTTCCTAGATTTATGGATGACAAATGACAATCAGCGTGAAATCATTTACTTACCTTGAACACCAGAATCCTTTCCTCTTAATTACCATTCATTACAAATCACATCCGAATGCTCTTCTTCACTGGTCACTTGGTAAATTCACGCACGCCAGAGATAAACGAGAAAGGAAAATACTCTGGGAAAATAAAACTTATTCACCTTCCAACTCAAACAATTTAACACTAACTAGGAAGCTTGACTGGATTTCTTCCAACTTTCACAATATGACAAGATTCTTTCTAATGAGGGGAACTTGGTAAACGTGTGTTGCTAGCTTGTAATGTCCGAATGATGTGGTGTAACGAAAGGTTGAAAGGAAAATGACTTGATGAAGGCACTAAAACAAAATCCTCTTAGCGTGGTCAAAGTGACAGTTGGAAAGCAGGAAGAGTGAATATTATCAAACACGGTGGTAAGGTAATAAACATGGTATGCCACGGAAGGAAGATAGAGTCAATTTTCACCTATCCGTATTATTAAAGATCCACCCCATTTGTATGTGATGGTTCTTATTTATGAAAAACCGTGAACAAGATAGGAACGTCATCAACATTATGTCGCAGGGCATGATTCATTTACAAACTAGCCAGGTTCCTTATCTCCATATGCAGTAAAATTATATATAAAAAACCCTGCCGTGTTGTTGCTAGAATAGTGTAACGTTCTGATTTCTAAGTTTCAACCTGCAACGTGTACACTTGTACAAGAGGAGGTTTGAGCCGGGTAGGGTTGGCCTAATTGCTTGTCACTATTACACCAACGGTGTTGTATTACGAGAACGAGAAATATTACGTTACTTTTATTCCTTTTTATTAAAGCTACAACCCATTCTCACATTTTTCCATACATTTAACATTGAATCATGTATAGGAAATTAAGCTTAGAAGGAGCTACTGTCCCTGTTCAAGTGTTAAGAAAACCATCTCGTTATGCGTCTCACAATGTGATTACTTTGGCTGGTTAGTAAGTTGCATTGTGACTTTGTGACATGCAAATTTCTACAATAATCAATCCACCAATGCAAGTGTGAGTCAGAAATCGGTTCGACTTCCTTCCCTTCATTGAGATGTATATAGATACCTGTAAACGTTTACAATATGCTTTGATAAGGGATACCATGTTATCATCCATCACTATGCTTCACTTTACAAAGATATCCTTTTCTTGAAAAAACTGTGTCATGTTGAAAGCTGATTTGTTTCAAATGTTCGTGACGTCATTTGTTGCCTCTTATGTATCAGTCTTTATCACTTTGAAATTCAATCGTGTTTGCAGCAATATTTTGTACCAAAGCGTAAATTCCCAGAAAATGTTCTTCCGCTTTTTTTAATCTTCGGAGTTGAAATCCAGAATTTATGCTACAATTCCAGACGCGTTAATTTTTTTATACATATAAAAGTAGCCTTTGTTTTCGTTATGTTTTTCGTCGTCGCGCGATTGATATGATCCGTCTTCAAATTGATAAGTGCTGTATATCATATCCTTGATCAATATCCTCAATCCACATCTAAATTATGTATCTGGTTGGTGCTTATTGTTTCGTTCAAATAGAGACAATCTTTTGCTAAATAACTTTTATAAACTGGTAGCATCGTAGTGGCATTAGAGAAAAATGTATGTGAAAATAAAGTCAACCAATTTTTAATGGAGATATATATATTTGACTATTTTGCAACTTACTTACCAACTTTACAAAATATCATACCATATTTTTATTCCATGGGATCTTTCATTTTTCAATATAGAGTCCAATAGAGTTGTGCTGGCTCACAAGTATTAGAAAACTTTTCAATCTCCTCTTTTTGAAGACATTCTCAGAGGCTGTTTTACGTTCTTTCTGTTCATTGAAAATAGATCCGTTCACTATTCACTCACTCCCTTCGTTACGCGATCTTGTAAAACACGGCCTGACAGATTTACCTTACCCCTTATTTGTACATTTATGATACAGATGCTCACATGGCTGATCCTTTTTTCATAAAGGGGCACTTACGGTAAATAGTAATCAAAGAACGGTTTTATGCTTGATTAGGCACGTGTTAAGTTACGCACACCGCGACCTACCTTTCAAAGATGTAGGGGAACTACGTGTAAAATGCGGACACCATGTGAGTACGTAATTGAATATTATCATGTTCCGATGTTCCTCTCTTCCGTCAGATCGTATCCGTAGATAAAAAATATATAAAAAAGGGTAGAGACCTGCTCACCACTCAATGATTATTTATATCTCATACCTGCATCATCATCGAAAACAAAGTGTAAACTCGTGTGATGCCTATCTATTCTATTTTTGAGATTTTCAGAACAGGTCATTGCGTTTTCATTTTCCATCATTCATAACCACCACCCATGTCATCCATCTACAAAGATGACGCTGATATTGTAACAAGCGTAGTGACTGTTGGAACTGTTGAAATCAACCGCCGTTATTCGTCAGTCCTCAAGCAACCGAAATAAACTACAGTAAAGATCAATCTACGCATGGCTTCCCATTTAAACGGAACAACACGTGTGCCCAATTCATAAATTTGAATGAGGAGATTTGACTAGCGTGTAGCTATGGTAGATCATCCATACTTCACCCCATCAAACATTTAACCTCAAATGGGGATTAAAATCCAGCCAAGTTCATGGAATGAAATGGCTTGAGTAAATAAAACCTGTGTGTTTGCTGAAGGTAATGAAAACTGGGATTTGTTGGAACTTCACAATTACATACATCCAAGAGTATCATACAATCAAACAAATATACATAAGCTTTTTAGGCAACATGATGTACAACTGATTGCGAAGGGAATGATCTACGCAGCAGGTGCCCATAGCTTTTTAAGTAAATAAACGGATATTTAAGGGATATGAAATGATCCCAATTTCACATGCATCCATTTTGTCAATTGCATATACGTCATTCGTTCTATTAAAATTGGACATTTTTTGAAGTTTACAAGTTTGATACAGAAATCATAGATTCGCTATCGCAATTCATTCATTCGGCAATTCTCTGCTCCTTTATTGCAGAGATCATCATCCTAAAAAGTAGATAAAATTTGAAAACTGATCGTGCTCATGACTTCAAAACTGATCAAGGTAACAAGGGTCAAAATGAACAGCACACCGGATGTTTGCTCTTTTTGAAATACGCGTGTAAGTTGATCTCCGTCCGTCGTCAGGACTCTACTTCCAGACTGTACACAAAACAAACGGCAGACGGTGCTGTATGGGATGAGGCATACAAATATTACAAGAAACGCTTCAACCTGCCCAACTTCTCCCCTCTTCTTTCACTTGTCATCTAAAAGTTATCCCGTCTGGCTTATGATGACGGCTGGTTGTTTGGAAAAAGGTACAGCTTTTACAGCTATATAGTTCATCGCCGTTCCTTATATCATATCAGCAGAATGAATTATACGAAGGTGAAGGGAATGGATGACGAGGGATGTGATGAGTGAAATTCAATCCGTCTCTGCTCTTACACAGCCCACAACTCGAAGGTGAAATTCCCCTACTTTCGCTGGTAGTTTCCAATGTGAAGACAAGCATGTAGTTCACATCGAACATATAGGAATGTCACAGTAAAGCGTCGTCTACCTATATCATCCATAAAGAGATATTTATTTTAGCGTGTTCGTTCATCCATTTGGGAAGAATATGACAGGAGAGAGGAACATTCACTTCTGCTTCCTGTTTCCTTCCTATTTCCTTCAATTCTCGAATAAAGCATAATCCTCTTCCTTTCCATATTGTGCCACGCATTTCCCCAATGAATTATTAAAAAGCAATATTTTTACAGAACAGAAAGCTGATACCGATAGAGTCACTCGTATTACATAACGTTGAATAAAATCATCGCCATATGATTTCATGGACACTATCTATTCTTGATATTATTTGAGCACACGTTTATCACATAAATCATCTTCCATTATATTTCAAGCCCGTTTGTCTCCGCAGCTGAAAAAATGGACTGCTCTTTTTCTGCGACCGCATGAAAAGCCATGACGGCTGTTGTCAGAGCTTAAATGTTACATTATCGCCTTATTTTTAGCATACTTTCTAGAGTATTATGCACCATGCATGCTCACCAATCCATCTTTACCAAAGGACTATCGTGTGTGCCCTTAAGTAATGTTTTGATGTCGGGAGGAGGTTGAGGATTACAGCGGACCCTTAATTCCCTTTCCTCAAAGAGTGACATGGCAAGAAGATTATCCTTTTTCACCAGCGTGTGCTTCTTTTAAGAGGGCTTGTTTTGTTACCACAAAAAATCTAATCATGTAATTAGAAAAATAACAATTACATAAATGAAGACTCCAAACACGACTGTTGGTATTAAAGACTTACATTTCGGGACATACAATTTTTTTTAAACAGTTAGCAGTCGTACATTTTTGGTCGTTTAGCCACAGTATTTTTATTTTGTCTGTACAAAAGGAGTTTTCGGAAAGATGAAAAGGCGGAAAATGGAAATATCTTTATTCATTATGTGTTCTAGCATGAGTCCACTCGTATGTTTAGAAGCTGAGTAATGAATACGACTGGGAAGAATGATGACGAAGAAGAAAAAAGACAAAGTGCATGACATTTAGAGATGGGGAGTTTGCTTACTTATAGAAATGGGAGCCACCCTTCTTTCATTTTCATAATAGTACATGAGTTAGTTGATTAACGTTAAAAGAGGTAGTAGATGCCATAGGAATGCTGTATGATGAAGAGGAAGCCGTACAAAGGCAAGGACATTGATCATGGAATAAGCTTCCACAAATTGATTTTTTGGCATGTTATACACACCAACCTCAACCACTTTCTACTTTCTCTTCTTTCAGCTCACTGTTTCTCAGCTCATATATGAGAGGGATGCGAGTGCGTACATTGAAACAAATCAGGCAGGATGCCTGTTTGGAGGAGTTTGTCTTTTTCGAATCGTAGGAATTGAGGTAAAACTACAAGAAAAGTATCCGAGCATATATGTCTCGTAGTTTAGTTTCCTGTTTATCAAAGCACTAGCGTCAAAAGGAACGTTGATATAGTTGGCTATATAACTACGTAGCTGCATGAAGTTAAGGAACAAAATGAATATTACGTGACGAAAATGGTCTAATTATCTTATTTCATTCCCGATTTTAGGATAGAAGTGTACATCGAGCCAGCGAAAAGAAAATATACCTTATCCACTCCCATGATGACATGACAACAACAACTTTAGTTGCATATGCGAGCAGTTTGTTCTAGTTCCGTTTCTCTTGTATTTACCACTTTGTCAATACAACTCAACACGCGTCTAAAGTATGGGTTAATTCTGAAGTCGATGCAATTGCCAATCCAATGTTCCATACCTTTGCCTGGCATCCTAACATAATAAAGATCAGTAATTGTAATTCTCGTGAAACAAAACAGGATATATGTAGAAATGTAGATTGTGTAAAACTATTACATGGATAAGCAGACTGAACTTTTTTGCTCGCATTAAAATTTCCTCATGCATTAATATTGTCAGCGATTTCAAGGTTAATTGATAATATGCTGTAACTACAATCTGCTCTAACTCGGATGTAGCAGGTTTATTGTCGACGTAAAACGGAAAATGCAATTCTTCGTCGTGGAAGTGGTACGGGTAACATAAAGCGGCATATAAAATCCCATGAACAGTCTATATTAAACTCCATTCACTTATTTTTGACCATCAATTGGCATAAATTTTAATTAGCTTTTGTATGACATTTCATGCCGCATTTATTGTTTAATTTTACCATTTAAAGAAGTAGATGTCAATCTCTACGCATCATTAAACAGAAATTTAGCAAGTCTAGCGGTATATGGGCTGTCGAGCATTAACTAGCATGCCGATATAGACTGGTGGAATTTATGTGTCTACACAGATATATTTGTTTGAGCGCTCAGTAGCCATACCATTCGACTTTTTCGAATTTTATTTTCACATATCAATCGATAGGATGCAACTCTAAACGCCTTTTTCCTTTGGGCTTAATCCGTTAAACCAGTTTAAGTGTAACGTTAACTTTCATACATTTTCAAACAACATAAAGCATGGCATGTATAATACGGACTAACGGGTTGTCGAAAATCATTATGTCGAATACAAAGCTGAAACTGCGCAATTACTTTGGCGAAAACAAAAATAAATGTTTTAATTGAAATGGCGAGACGAGAACAAAAAAGGATGTAAAAGTCATTCTAATGTCTGTCCAGTGTCAAGTTAGATTTTGCTACAGTATGATTTTGGGCATGATTTAAAGGATCCATATTGTACATAGTAATTCCCTGCTTGCTAGCTCATAAAATCATGCATATATTATCTCATTTATTGAATGGCAGTACATGATTCTAAAAAAGGTCAGTATCATAGGGTCTAAAAATAAATCTATCCTAATGAGACCAACATTTTAAGTTAATCGCACAAGGATGAACAGAAAAACATCGATCCGTTAGTGCTTGCATGTACTGCAACTTCAATAGAATCACTTGCATAGTACACTGATGATATGCTCCATCATTGCATTAAGTTGACTCGTATGGTGAGGCATGATTATTTTCGACATTTTGATTTACACGCAATTTGAATAATGAATTTTAATGAAAATAACTCGATTTACATATAAAGTTGGCATTGTGATTTCCGACATATCGTACAGTTTCTATAATACTCCATTCAAGTTCTAATTAAAAGGATAAGTCGACTGGCGTATTTAGGTTTCCAAGATGAGTCATTTAGCCATTATACGGGTTGCAATCAGAGCTTTTGGACCTATCCGGACAAAGGGGGACCTAAAAGATATTTGGCTGAAAATTTGTATTCAGGGGTACTTCGATATGAGG